>VYZS01033613.1:39830-55810 GCA_013400695.1 Neodrepanis coruscans
TTTATTTTTTTTTTTAGATTTTGCAACTTGGTAGTATTTCTTATCGTTAAATGAAAAGGGAAACTTCTTGTCTCTGTTAATGTGTATCAGGATCTATATCCTTCACTGCTGATGCAAAACGGCATTTCGTTTTTCTTATTTATTCCACCTCAGTAAATCTGCCTGCCCAGTCCTCACTTTTTGATTTAATTTAATGCCTGCAAGATAAACCCTGTCATTTGTAATAATTTGTAAACCTTCATCTTTAAAATGAATCCAATCTGTCCTGCAGCCCTGCAAAGTATCTGTTAAACATTTTCCTTCAGCTTTCATGGTGTTCTCCTCTGATAAGGGCTGCTGATACACAGCATAAAGCTGACTTATTTTATCTCCATCAACATGGGGGTTGTTCCATTTCCAATTAAAAAAACTGGGGCAGCAGCCACTCATCTGGGTGCAGAGAAACAAATGTCAGATAAACACTGAATCAATCAGCTGGGTAGTATCACTGCCTGAATCAGGCCGAGGATTCGTGAAAATAATTATTGAAATATAGACCTGGAATCATATACAATTTAGCAAACTTTAAAAATCTAAATAAAAGCAATCATTCTAATTTATCAATCAGTAATTATTCATAAATCATATTAGATTGTGCAAATTGTCTCAGCTACATGAGAGTCCAGAACAGCTGGCCATTCTTATTTGTCACAGAGATGAGAAACACAAGCCAGTACCTATGTGACAACACTGCTCAGATATTATGCTCAGTATTATGTGCTCAGACTGAAAATAGACCTTGCTGCTTATCCCAAGAGCTCCAGCAGCATTGGTCTCCAGTATTCTCCCAAGCATGGGGGGCCATGTACACAGACAGCATGTACTCCTAGCCCAAACTCCAAAGTGGAATGCTAAGGATCTCCCCTTACTCAGTCTTAGCAATAGCAGTATCTCCCAAATGCATTCAGATGTTGGTTTATCTCCTTAGGCTTTGTAATTATTTTCTGGAATGAAGAGTTAAAAGACTTTGTGATAGCACTTCAACTGCTTCAATCTGTGGCGGTTGCCTTGCCATCACTGGATCTAGGGCATCTCATAAAGGATGGCCATTACACTAAGTCCCAGTGGGATCCCAGTGGGAGAGGCAAATGCTGCAAGCCTGATAAGCATGTAAGCCATAACACATAAGAGATCCAGTCCAGAGGGTAAATGGACACATTTTTCAAGGGGTCAGCTTCTGTTTTATAGCTCAAAATGAAGCAGCAACATTTTCCTGCAAGTTTCTTTATACAGATCAAAGCTTTTCCTTCATGGGAGCTGCTGGTGAAAGAGCCCTTTTGAAAAATCCTGCCATTTCAGAAGTACCTGATGCCCACTGAACCTATCAAAAACCCAACCAGGCTCGACAGACTTAGCACTTTGGAAAATCTACCTCTCAAAACCCAACATGCTTCCTACTTGACCACCTTTCTGCATTTTAATTTACTGTGAAACATATTGGGAATTTAAGTGAATAGAAATACAGAGCATGTTGTGAGAGACCATGTGTTACTTTCGAAATCAGAGAACTGGCAAGAAAAAAGCTTAGAGGTGTTACATACTAATACCTATATAATGGATTCAAAGTATAAAATTATCACAGAAAAAAAATAGGAAATGGTGGTAACAACATTAGAATAGGAGGCTCCTCTGCTTGCATCCAATGAAAGCAACAGATCAACCACCTTGACTTGGTAGCAGATTTACTGTTCTACATGTTGTGCTTTCATCCTTGCCAAAACAAAAGGGAAATCATAAACTCATCATAAACACACTCAGCAACACATTTCGTTTTGCACAGCTGCTAATGCATACAGATAACTTTCCTTGGTGTTTATTGTAACACAAATTCCATCAGTTTAAAGGAAGATCATCAATCAGAATAAAGAATTGATGTAATTTTTGAAGACCGATCTATCAGTTCAAGGTGGTTTTATACTCAAGCTATTCAGGCTATTTTGTACATTAATTACTCAAAATCTGCAGTGAGGTGGGTTATTGTTCGCATACACTAATGGCTTTCAGAGTTTAATCTCTCACCAGTGGACCTCCTTTTGTGAAATCCCTAAGAGATTATGTAGTACTATGTCTAATCACTTGACAAATTTCATTTACTTGAAACTGAAGCTTGTTTTGAGTGATATGAAGTGCGTAGCAGAAATCAGATTCAAAGCAGGAAAACAAAACCTGGCACTGGACAGTACCTGGATTAATCATGTTCATATCTGAACTGTCCATTGGATCCATGGATCTGAACAATCCATTAAGAATTCTACTTGGGGAAATGTATTGGTTGTGTATCAGCTGCTTAAACCTATGAGATACTCAGATTGCTTATAAATGATACACAACAGGTTAAAAAGTATACTATGACTCACATAAGAAAGTAGCAGAAATTTAAATAATTTTGTTACTGCTGTATCGTTTAGTAAAAAAAAAACTTTCTATGATCTGTATAGATGATATGTCTGCTACACTGAAGAGGAACATTTATTTGACATAAATTACATGACACAGAAACAAATTGTCCTTTGCTAGTTGAATTTACCCTCTGAAGTTCAGCACTCCAGACCAAACAGAATCACCTGTAAGGCTAGGATGGACGAAGCACCTCTGCTCCTGGGCTGCCATGCCCCTGTCAAAGAACCACTACCATGGAATTGCTCTCTCCATTAAGCAGCAATTCTTAGTGATTAACACACCCTGAAATCTAATGTTGCAAACTCATTGCATTGTTCGCCATAATCATAGAACAGGCAGATTTCTACAGAAGCAAAATTTGCCAGATGACACCACAGAAAAGGAATTTAAAAGTAAGAGTAGCATTTGGCATGACTCTCACTACATGAAGGTTGTGTGACATTATAATCTATTATATGTTGTTATAACCTAGGTCTCCCACACTGCATTGCAAAGCCTTGCTACATGGCTACTCTCAATGAAAACACGAAATTACGGCTCTGAAAACAACATGCAAACACACAGGCACACGCTACCTCTGTAAATCAAATTTACCAAAATCCCTCAAAGACTCAGCAGTAAGACTATTGCAAGCATCATTTCAGGTAGGGTTAGGACAGATTCAGAGCAAATACAGATGCAGACAGAAAGATTGCTGGTCTATTAATTTGTTGTCAAGCCATGCAGGAAAGGACGGCTGAAAGCCCGAAGATGCAGTAATGATTGTTTAAGAGCTATTTGAAAAAGTGACAAAACTGGCCTAAACCTCTTTAAACCCCCTGAATGAAAAGATTTAAACAGGCTATTGTTAGACCCCTGGGTACCTTTTTTCTCTTGGCTTTGTTCTGCATTTTCCTCCGCTGCAGTTTCCATGGCTGGCTTCATACCATCCACCAAAAATGCCGCCCCCCCCTCCCCCCCCAGCAAGCACTTTTTCTCTTCGCCTCCTTTCTCACTCCCTTCCGTCTCCTATTTACAGCGGCGGTGATTGAGTGGCTCTGTTCTCCCCTACAGTAGATTACAGTCCTTTCCAAAATGCCAGAAAAGTCTTGTCAGCTTCAATTTCGCTCCGCTGACTGGTCCACGAGGAGCCGTGCCAGAGAGCGCTCAGCTATACGTCACCACGGTCCCCAGCTATAAAATAGCCATCCTGCACCCAACCGTGCCTCGGCTCGCCACACCGTGGGGGCCAGCATCGCGCCCCTTCCTCCTGCCCTCCGCTCTCCCCCTCTCTACCCGCCTCCCAAGGCTCACAACAAATGTTAATCAATTCTCTGGGTGGTGAATGGTGACATCGGGAGGCGAGATGCAAGCGAGAAAGAAAGGAGCCCCCCGGTCGCTGTGGGGTGAGCCCCCCGGCCGCCGTCTCTAAGGGGAGTGCACGCCGGCACACAATCACAAGGCTCCCTTTCCCATGGGACCTTGTTATAATGCTTCGCATTTTGATTTATTCCACATGCCCTCTGCTCTTTCAAGGGGCGGGGGGTGATGAGTCTGTTCTCTCTTGTTTGCTTTCTCTGCCGACTAAGTTCCACTCACTCACGGCAAAAGACTGTGTGAGAGAAGCGTAAAAGCAAAAGTGGGCATATATGTATGTACATGGAAAATTTAAATTCTTTCTATGACTGGCAAGCACAATGCGGGGAAAAAAGCAAAAAAAATATCCAAGCAAGCAGAAAGGAAGCAAGCTCAGGTGACCTAAAATACACTTGCAACACTTTAAAGGACAAAATGTTTCAAAAAATTCAGCTTGGGTTTTAAAAAGAGGTCTGCCACTAGAGACCTAAAGCCATGCTTGGAAGTGAGCTCAGAGTTACTGTTCAGCACCTGTTTGATCACTCCCCTAAATCCAGACAGACTGAAGCATGATCTAACAATCTGCACTAGCTAGCCTGGTTAGGAAAGCAACAAACACAAGATATGTCAATAGTGCACTGCATGAGGTGACTTTAGGTGTCCCCAGCTCGCTCTGAGCAGCCCCATGCTGGGGAGCCATAGAGCAGGGCAACATCACATAGTGGCATTATTCCCCTCCCAAACCCCAAGACAACTGACACATTTAAGGCTGCACTGGGCTGAGGCTAATTAACCTTGCCTACCACTTTTCCTCTCGCAATGCCTCACAGTGCAACACACTGCATAAGGCAGACCTGCCCAACGGGACCCTTTTTGTGTGTACAATGATGGAGCAACCATGGAGCACCAGTCTTTGTGGTTCAGTCACCGCAGCCATCCTGCAGCCTGCAACACAGCAGATTCAGCAAATGCTGGGGATGCTAAAACCTACACGCTCCATGTTTCCTATAACAGATTCAACCAGGGAAGAGGGAAGTAGTCCAAAGATTTGTAGCTGCAATTCAGCCTTTTGTGGTTGAAGTTATTATATCCACAATTTTGCTGTGCATTTTTATTTTTACAGATGCCTAGACAAAAGTACAAAAAAACTCACACCCAACCTTTACAGAAAGTTCCCCTCTCTTTCAAGAAATGAGTACATGAAACCTTATCTCTCACTTAGCCACCATAGCTGTTTCTTTACTATGGATATTACTGCTCAGACTTCAAGTTTCAACTCGGCTGCCAAAAGGTCTTGGACTTATCCCAAGGCTTTGTATCACAGCACCAAAACTTGATGTCAAGCATTTGCCTAAAATGCTTTACTGCAGTCCAGGAAAGTCTGCAGTTGAAGCTCTGACCTCAGAAGACCTTTCTACAAGTAAGATGATGATAATTTGTAGAGGAGAAGAAATATCCTCTGGAACCAATGTAAGGCAATGGGTTGGGTTCCTGAAGGTAATCAAATCAGCAGCTCCAGAAGATGCCTCAACCCAGGTACAAGGCATATTTCTCCAATCTTCTTCTCCAGTGCCCACACAGTAATCCATATGCATATTGAAATCCCTACACAAGACCATGCAAAACCATGCACTGCGAACACATTCCCTGAAAGAATCAGCCAAAATGTAGGTGATGTATTTGCTATATTTTCTTAATCATTACTAAAAGCTGTTCGAATCCCACAGTCAAAAAATGAAAGCATTTTCATTGTATTTGGGATAATGAATGATTTCACAAAGAAAATGTTCTACAGTGTTTTTTTCCGCATTTAACATGAAGAGATTGAAAATCCATACCAAGAACATCCTACTTGCTGAAAGTCATATAAATTTTAGTTATTGGTCAAAGCAGTTGATTGCTTCTGACATTAAAATTCTCTTCTTGGGACTTCTCATTGTGCAGTTGGCACTTCTGCTCACTGCTGTCACAGTCTAGATTTCTGTTTCTTAATGATCTTTGCTTACTTAGACTGGAAGGTCTAAAGCTTTAAAAGGTTGAAACCTCCCTTCTGAAAATGCCTGTTCATAACCTAATTCAAGTGGTATAATATCAATGCACTTATAAGTATAAATACAAACATAATCTGGAATTTCCTTTCTTTAAACAGGAAATACAGTTAGACAGAATCTTTGGTTACAGACTGTCCCTGGAGGAAACACATGAATGAAGCCCTCCACTCCATATCACTGAGACCTACTCCTTCAAACAGCTGCACACTTTCCTGCTGGCAAGCAGAATCTATTAGGCAGGCTCAGGACTTCAGAGCTGATGATACAGAAACCCAAACCTAACAGGCTGGAAGACTATTTCTACTACTGTCTCCCAGGATAACCCCCTCCCCAAACAAGCAATGAATAAACCAGTGCACAATACCAGAATCAACTTCACAAAAGCTTGAGCTGAAGACTTCAAGAACCATCAAGCCCAACTATCTGAAAGCATTAATTCTACCCAGTAAATCATCCTCTAAAAGCTTCAAAGGATGTGTGATTGTGAAGTTCTCCCCCTTCCCTTCTCTCTGTTTTCCAGATTGCTGCAATGTATGATAGATTTTAAGCACTTAGCATCATAAGTAATTTCTTAATTTTCAAACTTCTGTCCCATCATTGATAAACACAGCAGATAAAACAAACTATATGCTATTTCCTCCAGTGCTAACACGGGTACTGAACTTGTGCTTCAAGCACTAATCTCAGCCAGCAAGTTGACTCATCCAATGTTCCCTCCCTTAACCAGATACATCCGTTTTATAATATGTGATGAGACTGAGAGACATCAAATTTATGCCTATGACAATACAGCAAAAGACTAAGCCACAAAGGCAGACATTATGAAAAAAAAACAACTGATATTCAGCCAAACCTGCTGTACAGACCAGGCTGATTTAGATAACCAGCAATCAGGGAAGGCAGCGAGTTACACTGCAGGAGTTCAGCCCAGCATTTTATTTGCAGGCCAAAGTAAAAGGGAAAATGAGGAGAGGGGCTGAGCAGCAAGGGTTTCTGCTGCTAAAGCACAGCTCTGAGCCTACTGCCAAACCTCAGGATGAATAGCAGCGGAGGAAAGTATGTGAAGGCACTGCAGACCAAGTCACATTCACTGCAAAATAGTTTAAAAAAAACCCCAGGCTTAAATCTATTTTATCTAAGTTTAAAAAAGACAAACAATCCAAAGCAGAAACCCCATTATTTAATCACTTTGCTCAGTCAATTAAAATAGCACAATTGCAGAAGTTAAAAAAGATATTAAAAGATACTATATCCCCCATTCTGTTCATATGCCAGTTCCTTTTGAACATCTATCTTTAATGTCACTGAATCTAGTTTACATTCCTGAAGATTGAGAAGCTCTACCATAAGCTACAGCAAATTCTTCACAAGTTTTCAGGAGATGAATACATACTTGTGAATTCTACAAAGGCTTCACAGAGCTGTAATAAAGAGTGTTCTCACATAGTTGAAGAGCAATTTGAGATTTGCCTATGAGATCCAAGACTCAGTTAAAATACAGAGACTGTCCCTCTAACAGGACTGAAACATAGTCCCAACAGCTAATTTTAAAGACAAGTTGTAGAATCCATTTTTTTTTTTTTTAGGAAATATGGAAAAATATTCAGAAGAAAGAAAAAATACACATGAAATCACTTGGTATAATGTAATTGCTTGTGTTCATATCAACTTCAGACCAGTTACCAAAGACTGCATACAAAATCCAATATAAAAGCTCATGCAAAACAGGCAAATTTTCCATCTGGATAAATTCAAAGCATGACAACAAGTTTTTAGTTGTGAAAAAGTCATATACCTGGCAAGTACTTCCAGGAAAAAAAAATGGTTCTCTTCTTTCAGATATACTTAATTATTAGGAAAATGAAATCCAAATTAATTAACAAATAATAGTGGAAAACCGCTGCACTTTTACCACAGTTTAAAACACAGACTACTAAAAAAGATGAGTGCATTGCACTTAAGGGTCTCAATCTTGGATTTCTGTAAGAAAGGGCAAAAGTAAAGGCTTAAGCATGGATAGTGGTTCTCTCTGAAACCACAGAAAATCACTGAGTTAACTTGCACTTACATCCAGAAGGGTAAGCAAACCTTATCCAGTGCTGTGACCCCTTAATAAAGCCAGGTGAAGGTGGCAATAACTGCTGCCAAGCTGAATACTTGGCAGCAAGCAGGCAGGCAAAGCAGATGTCATTCAGTAGTTGGGCTTCACACATTTCTCTGTCCAGCCTGCTTTTTTTCCAGCTGGACCACTGCTTTAGTCCACTGCAGTCACAGCCACTGGTGAGAATCTAAGGCAATAAACCACTCAAATCCAGAACATACAAGGATGGCTAACCTTCAGTTGAAACATAAAGGAGGGGGGGAAAAAAATCCCTTAGAAAGTGAATAGATGGTTCTGTACAGCTTTTCCTGTACCTAGGTCTCAAGTCCTACTCTCAAAGACAAACCAGAAGACAGAGCTGTGAAGGCTGGCAAAGCAAAAAGCCTAAAGAACTGTCTGTAATCAAAGTCAAAACCAAAGCAAAAGTTGATGAGGCAGGTGAGAGGTCCATTTCTACTTATGAAAGGCAGTCAACAGCACAGAAGGAAAAAAGAAAAAGCTAGATTTTATTTAGCTAATCTAACTAATAGCCATAGTAAAAACTTCCTGTGTGTATTTAAAAAAAAAAAAATCTTGGGGAAAATAATTTGGAACTCTGACAGACAAAATACAGAAATCTCAACCACGCCAAAGACTTCTGATGAAAGGCAATAAAAATGAAAACAATATAAGTTACATTTAAAATGAAGCTGGAAGCAACATCACCTCTTGCACTTTCCTGTGAAGCTGCCTGGAGTAGCACCATACTTTTGGCAAGAAAGAAATAAGCTGACAAACTGAAGCCCATTTAGACTAAGATGAAAATGCACAGAAATACAGATAACCAAAGAAAAGACTTTCTAGCATCTCCTCGAGAAAGAGCACACATTTTTCTCTTCATCAGTGGCAAGACCTTCACATACTAATTTATGAAGCCCTTCTACAGTACTTCAAATGCTCCTCCCTAATTTTAAGGGCTAGGTTTCCGATATTGGCATACATATCCACCTTTTTTTGCTCCCTCTGTTCCTCACACCTGAGGGGTGACTCTCAGCTGTCATGTGTCTGCCTTGAAGTACAGCAAGAAAATAATATGCCCAAGTCTTCTTTGTTCCCTTAATTCTGCACCTTTGAGACAAACCACCATATTTAGCTTTAGCTGTGAGCCCTCTTCTCCAGTACTGCTGCCAAAGCCTACTGCCATCTCAGAAGACTAACTAGAGCTTCTAAATACTTGGACAAGCCGAAATAGCATCCTAGATATTTATGTCACACTTGCTAGCACTCAAGTAGAAGTGCCTCTTGTACTTGTAGAAGAGCTATTTCTGCCAGCGATTTAGAAGTCAGCAAAGGTATCATTACAATATACTCGTGCCAATACAGCTGCTTCATCTCAAAACACATAAAAGTTTGAGACAGGACCAGTATTGGGAGGCTACCTGTTGATTTTTCTAATCATTCATCTATGTATGTATGTATGTATGTATGTATGTATGTATGTATGTATGTATGTATGTATGTATGTATGTATGTATGTATGTATGTATGTATGTATGTATGTATGTATGTATGTATGTATGTATGTATGTATGTATGTATGTATGTATGTATGTATGTATGTATGTATGTATGTATGTATGTATGTATGTATCCATCTGTCTACTTCACTGCGTTCAGCCTTGACAAAAACTTGTCAGATTTAATCAGACAATCCTGTGTTAACTTTATATCCAGTTCTGATTTTCAAAATTGCCCTCCCACTCTTCACATAGACTTCAGCATCCCACCTACAATCGCTCATCTATTCAGTGCTCGTTTTGTTCTTCAGTCTTGGCCTCAGTCCAGTCTTTTCACAAAGCATGGAAAAAAGCAGGGAAATAGAAAGAAATGGAAAATGCTACAGCTCCCCAAAAAGAAATCAGGGTCATTCATTATAAAAAGATACCTCACACTGGGTACCCCACTCTAGGGGTACACATGGGGAGAGTCAGGGATGAAGAATCCTCATGAATGTTATGAAGGATTCCACGCATAAGTCATGTATATATGTGTGTGTGTGTATACATATGCAGAAAACACATATGTATGTGTATTCATATATATATGAAGAAAATGCATGGAATTATATACATATTTTTATTGAGCAGAAAACCATATGACCATCATTGGAACTGCTGTGAGGAAAAAAGCCCCTAATTTACAGTCATGCAATAGGTATTCGGTTTGATAGTGAATGCACAATCATCTCAGAGCTACAGACTCCTCCAGCTCCAGATTTCAGGGCCAAGGACCAAGTTAGCCAACATCAGACCTGGAGTTTGCAGCAGCAGAGTTAAACCTTGCAGCAGGAGCACTGTTTCTTGGGCACAGTTATCCACTCACCACAGTATACCATCCTGAAAGGCTGGCCCCACTAGCTGGAGGCTCAGCCCTACATCGCTCCTAGACCCACTCACGGAATGTGTGTCAACATTTTGAAAAGCCACCTAATTTGACAGTGAAAATGCTGATGTAGAAGAAAGCATCAAAATAATGATCAGTATGAGCTACAGAAACTCTTTGTTTGAAGTTTCATCACTTTGTAAGTCACCACAACTATAGCTGTTTCTCTGACACAGAAAATTCCAGTGTAGTTAAATTATACTTTGGGAAAGATCCTGGACCAGTCCTGTCATACAGTCCTGGACTGCAAGCTGAACTGAAAATATGTTTCTGTTCACACACAAGACACTAGTCATGAAATCCTCAGTCCAGTTAAGACACTAACGAAAGGGTCCCCAATTAATCATTGTATTCTTGGAACAGCAGATATCCTCATTAGGAAAGCAGCATGACATTAACAAGTCCCACTTTGAGGGTGTCCAATTAACTCATCGAATAAATATGTGCCAGGCAACTTTGCGAGGCCTAGCTTTTCCAATCCTCTCTTTCTAGCTGCAGCAATTGGTTTCCCAGTCGTGTATAAAGTAGCAGTTCTTTCTGTGCTTTCCAAAGCCTTTGAGAATGCCGCTGGTGACCAACAAACAACAGCAGCTGAAGTGTTTAACAGTTCTTTCACTTGCACCCATAAAAAGTTAAGTGTGCACTTGGGGAGTTCAGCACAATTAAGAAAAAAACCCACTCCTATATCTTTATAAACAGGGAATGACTTAACCTGCTAACAACAAGTGTGGTTGGAGCTCCGTCAGGATCATGTCATGCCTCAATTTTTGCTGAACCTCAGCAGTGGGTGATCCTGCATACCAAGTGAGCTCAGAGACAAAAGTGCTATAGGGTGAGTTAAGGACAAAGTAGCAGCTTTCAGCCTGGATTCCCAGATAGGCTGTCAAGTAATCCCTTGCCAGGGCAGGATTGTTCACTAGAGTATACATTTCCAACACTTCGTCTCGCCTAATTTTCCAAGTATCTCAAGCTTGGAGCCTTTCAGTAGTTTCACTGGAAGAGGTTTTAAGGTGTGGCACAAAGGAGGGCTTGCACAATGGCCAGGCCCCTGCTGCAGCCAATGCAGAAGGAGCAGCTTCTCCAGAAGAAGCAGGATCTCAGCCTCTGAAACGGCATTTAGTTCTGATCCCATCGTATTTTATTTCTACTCTCTGGGTTTCAGCATATTTATAACCATTTTCTTGCACTCAGAGCATCACAAGTTTAAACATGAAGCATTATTGTTACGTATTTCCTCCAGAGAGCCTCATGTTTGTTATTCAAAATGGCACCAGGCTTTTTTGATCTCAATAGCACTACAGATACATCTTCTATCACCACGACTGATTCCTAAAGTACAATTGTCTGCTCCATCTTTCTGCACCATCTGGGGAGGAAAAGAAAGAAAGTCAGGGAAAGGGAGAAGGGATGGATTTATTGAAAAAAAAATCAAAACAGTGAGAAAAGCACAAGGCAGAAACAACACATAAAGCTCTGGCTAAGGTTCTTCCTTCGGTCTGTAAGACGAACTGTGTCTCTGTATCTAAAAAACTTTACTGTGTCAAGTATGGGCCAACTGCCCCCGAGGTTACCAGAGGCATGCAGCTCAACTTGGGACATCTCATTGCAGATCAGAGACTTGCCCACAGGTTGTAAAAAAAGACCACGGCTTCTCACATGCAGCCAAAATCACCCAGCCTAATTTGCCTGTTCACAAGTTTATTAGTAGAGGGAAGAAACTGAAGACCACCCACAGCTTTAAAAGTATTTCTAAGCCCTTAATTCTAGCTACGGTCCTCAGAAACTAATTGTGTGTTTGAGTGTAGCACATACTTCTACTGCAGACAGAACATCACCAGATTGCAAACGCAATCAAAAGCCCATTTTCTTAGTGTAATTTGCCATTAGTACACTGCAGGTTTATAGAGCCAAACAACTAGAACTAAATTTTCATTGCTATTTCAAGCCGTTTACAAGCAAATATCATAGCAACATTATCAGAATTCGAGTTAATTTAATCCCCAATTCTACTACAATAAGACAATACTGGCACCTGTTTAAAAGAAAACAAAATGTATTCCTGGGTAAACTGAGCATCTCCACAGCTCTGGACCAACCGAGTCAGGTTCCTGTGATAAACCTCACTATTTAGAGGTCTTTTCACAACTTCTCTCTTGAAGTTAAAAATCACACTCTAGGCTTTTATATATACCAGTCAGTATTTGAAGACTAGTCTTTAGAGATTTTTTTAATACATACCAAACACTGATGAATATATTTATTTCAACCTGAAATATAACCATATAAATGTGGTACCAGATTAAGTAGCATTTCATAGACTCCCTTGTGTTGCATAACCGAGAAGAAAATCACCCCAGTTGCAGCAGCCCCCACTTCCTGAGCTGAAGGCGACTCTTCACTGAGGGAGCTCAGCTCCACGCAGCCAGCGACCATCACTGTCCTGCACGCATCAGCCACTTGGAAAGGAAGAGATGTACGGACGCCCTGTCACGTAAAACCTGTTACTTCAGCTTAAACTGCATCTAAAGTGAACAGAAAGTAGCTGTCCATGTTAGCCAGAAAGAAATACTGGGTTACAGGGCTGCAGGACGGGTGATGGTAGTCGGTGCTGGCAAAATCTTGCCAGCAGCCCCTCCGCCCCCGTGCCGGCTGCCGTGGGGAGCCCCCGAGCGCCCCCGCCCCGGCGGCGCTGCCGGGGGTCCCGGCGGGGCCAGGGCAGCCGGCGCCCATGGGAACCCGCTCGGCCCCGGCCCTTCACGGGTGACCGGGCTCGTCAGCGCTATTCAGCTCCGCTCCCCGCGCACAATAACCAGCAGCCGCGCTCCCATAATACGGGCCTCCTCCTTCTCCCCGCTTTTATCATCCTTCATATCTCAACGATGACAGGCCTGAAAGGGCTTCTGATGGGAAATGTGCTTCGAATTAGCATATTTCCCCCTGCATACAATGGAGGCTTTAAGCTGCTGCGTTTTGCAAGTCCAAACAAAAGCAGCCCAGGCTGTTTTTAGCAGCACTGTTTGAAGTTTTATTCTCCCTCTCTCTCCCGAGTTGCAAGCATATCTAACAAATTTTCACCCTTTCTGAAAGAAGGAAGCTCGACTGATGAAAATCTTATTATTTGATCGGTTTCAGCCTTTAAAAGAAAAAGGCAATCTTTCGATATTGCAAAGAGCAACACGGTGTCTGTGCAGTGCTTCTACTGAACTGCAGCTCAGGGTCCGCCCCCCAGAGAGCTCGTCTGGCTGCGCTCAGCACTTGCATAGACCCTGTCATCGAAGATTTCAGCACTCGAATACATTCACAGTAACCCAATAGAAAAGATCCTGTATTCACAGCTCAATTTTATCCCTGTACCAGGGGCACACTGTTGAAAATAACATAGTTGAAAATGAGAAATTAAACCACTGTGCTGGAAAGAGAAGCAGAAAAAAGCCCTCCTCCCATCCCAGGGTTATCCTTTGGTCTAACCTGAGGGTTATGAACAGGAGAGCTGAACCTCAGAAGTACAACCTTTACGAGACAGCTTCAAATTAGAAAGTGAATAGCTATTTACCAGTGAAAGGCGGGCAGGAGGAAGGAGATAGAAATAACACGAGTTCAACACAGACATAAGAGTAGAAAAAAGCATTCTGCATTAAAACATCTTTGGTTAACAGCTGCTAGGTGAATAAATCTACCTCAGCTCAGTGTGCTGGTCTGTAATTGCTCATTAACACAGTTGGACCATTAGGAAGTCAGTTTGTGACTTTCTTGATAAAGACGCATGTCTGCCTTCCTCCTAGATTAAACAGAATTTTCTCTGAGAGGAAGACTACAGAGTCAAAATGCTTCTCAGAGGAAAGGTTTGGTGTTTGGGGTTTGGTTCTTCATCTTCTCTTTTCTAAGATTTCCAAAGTATTTATGTAATTTTCTATATGCGGCACAGTTAAGAACAAAAATCACACTCCTTAACAACATGAGATTACAGCAGAAAAGCAGAATGCCAATGAGATCCCAGGCAGGCAGCTTGCAAGTGAGATGGATATAAAAACTCCTCAGGAAAAAAAAAAAAAATCCTCGGTTGCAGCCTGCAGAAGGAGTCTTGTAGGAGAAATATCTGCTTTGTTCAGACTCTTCTGTTCTGTTTCAGGAAATTTTCCTGAGGATGAGGATCCATCTCTACTCTTTAGGAGCAATGCTCAAGATACTTAGCGGTTCCTGCTGTGCACGAGCACTTCACTCTCAAACATCCACTTTTACCCTGCCACGTGCCAAGTGGCCCACGCAGCACCATGGTCCCTCCTGCAGAGTGCCAGCCCTTGCAGATCTACATTACCTGGCAGGAGAGGCACTTACTGATTTCCACCAGAATGACAGAGCTCCTGGTGCTGATGCATTACAGTGGCCATACGGCAACAGCACAGCAGTGGTTGAGGTCTAACCATGTACACAGTCCTCCTTTTCACAGATGCTCTCACATCCTTGTCACCAAAATGTCCTCTGCAGCATCAAGCACCTACAGCCCTCACAGGGTCTGTCTGTTAGCAAGTCACACCCTTCTGATGCACCAGTTCCACCAGTAATGAGCCAACTTGACTCCCAGGAAAAATCTCTCATAGTCTCCAGGTTCATTTTAACCATATGTTTGTTCAGGGGGGGCTAAAGAAATCTCACTGGAGAGTACTAAAGCATTATTTGGCAGTATTTCTCTACCACCACCTGTAAACTGTCTTTAAGCATCCATTTTCTCATGCTCTGAGGTACTTCACAACCTGGTACCAAAATAGTAGACATGACTTTGACATGTTACTGCAGAAAGGTCTCATGTCAAAGCAAAAGGAGGAAGGACTTATGAGGTCTTTCAAAGGCCTTCATTAAGTTATTAACAGATGGGTGATAGCAATAAAGCAGTCTAGGCGGGAGAGAGAAAAGAGAAATTAAAGAACAAAATGGACACTGGTTTTCTCACTCATACTAGAATGAGAACTTCACTTTGTAAGAACTGAGATAAGTCCTTTGGAAGTGTTGTGTAACCAAATGCCACATCAGCTTGACACAGAAAATGAAATCAAATAGATCTCAGCTCCATTTACATATAGGTCTCAAAAAGGTGACATACTGGGTTTGCATGGCAAGATCTTGGTAGCAGGGTGGCTACAGAGGTGGCTTCAGTCAGAAGATACCAGAAGCTTCCCCCATGTCCAATAAAAACAATGCCAGCCAAATCCAAGATGGACCCACCACTGACCAAGGTGATCAGTGACACTTCAGGGATAATATATTTAACAGGGGGGAAAATCTGCACAACAACCTGCAGCTGGAGACAGAGGTGAGAATATGTGAGCGAAACAGCCCTGCAGACACCAAGAGCAGTGAAGAAGGAGGGGAAGGAGGTGTTCCAGGTACCAGAGCTGAGATTCCCCTGCAGACTATGGGGAAGACCATGCTGAGGCAGGCTGTCCCCACAAAGTCCATGAAGAATCCTACGCTGGAGCAGGTGGACACCCAAAGACCATAACCCAATGGGAAGCCTACACTGGAGAAGGTTCTTGGTAGGTCCTGTGGCCCCATGGAGAGAGGAGCCCATACTGGAGCAGGCTCCTGGCAGGACTTGTGACCCCATGAGGGACACACATGGGAGCAGTTCATGAGGA
>VYZS01033615.1:1780-15633 GCA_013400695.1 Neodrepanis coruscans
AGAAGGAAACATTCAGCAATGTGCAGCTCTTTTGTACCTGTATATACTGTATTTTCCTGTAACCTCAATGAAAATGGGATTTGCTAGTAATACATGCATATGTTCTCTATTTTCCATTACTTTGAGGGAAAGCTGTAATTGTTTGTGCAGGGAAAGTGATCTGTATCTTAATGTCTTAAAGCTGTGCTTGTGTTTTCAGAGGTTTTTCTCTGTGTGTTATGAACCTCTTAACATCTTTTTGCACTCCTGTGTTTGGTGTTCATGCACCTTTCTTTAGAATTGTGCATGGCTTTGATCCCAACTCAGTGAGCAAGATTTTATGTGTTGCAGAAGACCATAAATGTGTCACCTGTGGTAGAGAAATTTCTATAAATAAAGTGTGGAAAGGTAACAGCAAAGGTGAGAAAGGATGAAGGCAAGGCAGGACTGTGGTGTCTGTCTGCATGGACACCATCTGCGTTCAGGGAATTGTGAATGTATTCTTTCCAGAAGGCCAAGGAAGAGCGAAGAGGAGTTTTCCATGCACATCCCTGGAAGGAGTTTGCATAGATGTACTACAAAGCAGCAAAACAAGCCAGTTGATAAAACCCTGAGCTGAAGACTGGAAACAAGTATTTGTGGTGGTGTGATCAGGGCTGCAGAAAGCACAGAGAGAAACAAACTTTTGTGTATCTTTGAGAAAAGCACCAGTTTAGAAAAATATAGTTTTGTGAGTTTCAGCTTGATAATTGCCTCAAATTCTTTATGTCTCTGAGCACATGATTAGGTTGTGCATGGAATTTGATATCCAGGCACTTAAAATGCCCAAATGTCATTTCAGGACTGAAATGTTTGTATTAAAGCTTCTCTCTCCTGTTGGATGACTGACATGTGTAAAAAGAGCAGCTGCATGTAAGGGCCAAGTGCAAATAAAAGCACAAAATACGTGTAAAAGAGGAGAATGAAGAAGAGCAAATGATAAAATGAGGGGAAAAAAAAAGCTGGAAGTTTTAGGCCAGTCTTGACAGTCAGAGATTTGTGCTTGTATTTTGCCTTGATTGCACTGAGTGCCTGTTGATCTGAGGGCTGCCTTACCTTGCTCAATCTGTGCATTTTTGCCATTGCATTACCTGGAGCCTGGAAATTATTTGCTCCCAATAAAATAGTAATGAATTTAGGCAGAGTGTGTAACTGGTCCAAGAGCTGGTTTTAGTAGAATGTTGAAGTTCATATTCATGAACAAAGGTGGGATTTTCTTCCTATCCTTATTTTGGAAGTGGGGCAGAAACATCATGAGAACTGTGGACACTCATCACCTGAAAGGTTGCCCTGGAAGTGGCTCCAGCACTGCTTTAAGCCTGGCTTAGGAGAGTGCTGCTTTCTTACCATCCAGACAGTGAGAAGGTGGTGCAGTACCTGCCTTTCCACTTGCCAGACATTCTGTGGGAGCTCCACCAGCAGAACCACTGTGACACAGGAGCCCAGGGATGGGTTTGGTATTCAGGGTAGGGTGCAACTGATCATGTTCCCTGGCACAACTCTTACATCCTCCATCCTCTTCTTACTGATGGTTGGAGAGTGGGTTTTATTGGTCTCAGAATGACTAAACCTTTTCTGTCAGATATTTCACTGCCTGACCTTGGGTTGCACTGCATAAACAGTCCATCTGAGGCTGAACATGGATTTCTATATTCAGAAAGATACCTGAGAAACTGTAATCTAAAATAAATACCTTGACCCTGAAGCCTTATGTCCTAGTCAAGGAAAATGAGTTGTAATAGTGTTTGTGCTTGCTGTGGAGCAGGTACTGACTTGTATTACTAGCAGATTCCAACAAAGAGATTAGACAACTGAATTATGAAACAACCTATTTTTCAGGCACCTGCAGATCAGGGATATCTACTGTATATTGAAAGTAATGTAAAGATATATGAAGCAAGTATTAAATTACCCTGCTAGCACATGCAGTCTTCCCAAAGAACAAGATTTAAAAAAAATAAAAAATCTGTAAGCCTTTGCTGCCTCATTCTAGTTTGTTTCCTCACTCTTGGTTAGCAGATTTCACCATCCCAGTGTAATTTTTTCACCTTCATGTGTGTGCATCTTCAAACTTTGTACTTCTCATTCTCAATGTGCATAGTGATTATTTTTTGTCATATTCCAATTGACTAAGAAAGTCAATCCATTCCCTCTGCCGTGTTTCTGTTTTTAAAAGCCTTTTGATCAATCTCGGGGTTTTAGAAAGGTACCTTTCTCTTGCCAGGAAGTTGTGTTCGAAGGGGAGGGGCTGTGCTGTAGCAATGCAATCAATTCCCACTGCCTGGGGGAAGTGCTCTAATCTCGCATCAGAGGCACTGATGACTGAGAAACCTGTTTCTGGACTCATTAAAACAAACTACAGGAGTGGAAATACAGTAAATAGTTTTCCACAGCAGCGTGAGGAGGAGCGTGTTACAATGAAAAGAAGTGTCTTTGTGGCAGTTTCAAAGTATAACAATAAAGGTGCTTTGTAACTGCTGAAACTCTGGAGTGGAGCTGGAAAATACAATTTAAATATTTCATGCAATTCAATTGATGTGGTTCTGTACTTTGTAAACAGTCTGTACTTCACAGCTGCCTTTGAGATGCACATGAAAAATGCTGGGAATTCAGTGTGTGTAGCAGTGGAAAGAGCATGTGGTTTGTAATAGGAGTTATGGAACTGTGCCTGCTTTCCTGTTCATGTTACACTAAATAGCTGCTTTTATTTGAAGTACATGGTAGAGATACATGTATTAGAAAGGAGTTAAGTGGCAAGTTTTTGAGATGAGTTCAGAAGGTTCATAAACACACACAAATTCATTGTCTCATCAGGCACAAAGGGCAGGACAGGGTTTTTAGGGGGTTGGTCTGTTTTGGAGTTTTTGTTTTTGATTTTCCTTCAGAAGCATGTAAAAAAAAAAAGGACATTGTGGCTGTAATTACTGCTGCTGTGGTTTCTGGATTTCATGGTTTGAGTGTTTTAATACCAGACAGAAATTGCATTTCTTCACAGCACCCTATGCCCACCTTTTGAGGTATTGCAAATAGGTGGGTATTGAGATTGTGCTGAACAGAAATTCTGGAGCTCTGGGAATTTAATTATGTAAACTAGTTTCAAATTATGTTTAAAAAATAAATCAAGAGTGCTTGTAGAAATGTTCTATTTCAAGTAATGTTTGAGTCATGAGAAGTGCAGAAATGTATTGGTTTTGTTCCTAATGTATTGTAAAATGAGTTGAAAACACTGGTTGACCCTCTTGTTTATAAGTATTCGGTAGGGCAGGCTGATATTTCAGATGCTTGTGACTTCCCTTTGTGAGCTGGTTTTGCTAATGCTGAATCAATGCCAACAGAACTTTGCTATCATGAATACTGTAATAGCTGTGTGCTCTTGAGATGTACTTGATCTAATTTCACTGTAGGTGATACATATTATTTTCAAGGCCTTTTTATTTTGTATTCCTGAGCTGTGAGGTTGCAGCCTGACAATGCTCTCTGTTCTTCTTTCCCTGCAGTCGTGTGATTAAGACAGACATGGAGTTGGAAGTTCTGCGCTACACCAATAAAATCTCCAGTGAAGCTCATAAAGAGGTAATGGGTCCTTTAGTGTTAATAATTTTTGCTCTTAGTGTAGCAGTGGTACTCAGACAATGTTCCCAGCAAGCCCGAATTGCTTAGTAATAAAATAATGGGAAGGCTGGTTAGAACTAAGCGGATAATGTCCCTCCTATTACAGCCCAGTGATGGGCCTTGTGTTGTCCTTGAACTCTCTGGTGCCTTTGTGATGTGTGAGAAATGAAGTGTGGGTTGGGTAAGAGCTGGAGCCTCAGCAGAAGGTGACCTACTTGCAATGTGTGTGTCCTGTGTGCACAAATACCTGTGCACTGGCACAGAAAGAAAGGAGCAGGAGGATAATTCAGGCCCGTGGCAGCATGGGCAGCTCTGAAAATTGAACCAGCAGGGAACTGTCTCCAGATTCTTATGGACTGGAGGAGTGTTCCCAGTGCAAGGATTCCTTCAGCTGCTCCTCAAAGATGGGTCTGTCCCCCAGGGCACTGCTCAGTCTGGCTGTTCTGGTGCCACAGCAGTGTGGCAAAGCCAAGGCCAGGCTCTCAGCAAGGCTCCTCAGGTTGGAGCACTGCAGCACTGGAGTTGGACTGCTGTCCTAGTGATGATGACAAAATTAACTTGGGTGTCAGTCCTGTACCACTTGTAGTGATGCAGAGATGCCCTGGGTTCTGAGAGTGATGATGGCCACAGGGAGCTTAGGTAAAAGGAGCTGATAACTGACTCCATTCTTGTCTTTGCTCCTGCTCCTCAGATTTCTGAACTGTGAAGTGTAAGAATGCTTTAAAGTGAATATTGTAAAACTGAAAAATCAAGGCATAGCATTCATTCTCCTTGGTTCTTTTTCATCCTTGAATCATCTTGTCACATCTGAGAGTATTTTTTCTGAGGAGCAGCTGCCTAGAGCTTCTATAATACAGAAACAGGCAAAGGAATAAAACATTCTCAGCAAATCTGAGAACAAAAATAAGATTTATGAGTTGTAAACCAGTGTTTAGTAGTCTTCTGTTGATTCATATTGCAAAGTATAAAGGAGAATCTCCTGTTGTAGTATCATCCAGTTCATAGCTTTGTTTTGCTAAAAACTAAAACAAAGGACTTGCTGCCAAGTTCACCAGAGCTTTTGGAATTAAATATTGGTATTTTGATGGTTGCACTTCATTAGGATATAGTAGCTTGGCAATTAAACTTGCTTTATTGCTGGAGACTGCAGGCATTTATAAAGATTAAAATGAGTTTGATTCCAATGTAGTTTTAAAATGCATCTACTGATGTAAATTTAGATGAAGTACAGATGATATTTTTGTAATAGAGGTTCCTCTGGAGATAGTCATAAGTCATAAATTTATAAATATGAGATTCCCTCCTGCTAAGATTGTCCCATGTTAATATGTATCTTACAGGTAATGAAGGCAGTAAAACCAGGAATGAAAGAATATGAGTTGGAAAGGTAAGAGTTCTCTCAATAATTATAATAAAAAGGGGAAAGTCTCTTTGTAGTATGGAGAGAAGCAATATCTGAGACAAAGCAGTAACCTGGATTCAGTTGAGACTGAGAGCTCATTGCTGTTTGAAGACCACTGTAAGAATGATTATGTTATTTTGAAGTGATATTTCATCAGTTTCAAACATGTATTTGATGAGGATTGATTATTTTTTGGTGATAGTTAAGTGTAGCATAACTATCTTCCTGGAGTTCTAGTGATTACAGATATTATTGTTTGAATGCAATAAATGGTGTTTATGGCTAAACACTGTCCTTAGAACACTGCCAGGGTGGCTGTGACAGGCTGTGTGCAGTTACATGTTGCCTTCAATGCCAAGGCAGCAGTGCCTGTGCTTGGCCTGCACAGGGAGCTGGGAGAGGTCAGTGGGGATCTGTTGTGTTGGAGAGATGCTGCTGGACAAACACAGGGGCTGGGCTGCTCCTGGCTGACACAGCAGTGATCTGAGGAGAACACTGCCTTCCCTCTGCAGTCAATAGTTACATTAGATCAGCGTTTCTCTTATAAAGCTTGGGTTTGATCATCAGATCCATTTATTTTTAGCTTGCATGAGGTATTTTCTATTTTTGAAATATTTGCATAATGAAGAAGTAGAAAACTGCAGTCGTATCCCAGTTACTGTTGTTTCTTGGTAGTCATTTTTCAAAGGCTAAGCAGGCTAGAGCAGCACCCAGGGAGAGGAAAATACAGCAACTACAATATTTATCATCAGAGTTTCAAGGTCTCTCAAAAGACAAATAATGCCCTTAGAACATATGCAATATGGAATAACTAATGTTACATTAAAGCACTTTAAATTCCTGGAGATGCTATGGACCTCATGCCTGTAATTTGTCTGTGCTTCAAATTGTAGTTACATATCCCACCATGTAACAGGGAAAAAAAGATGTTTAAACATTCTCTTTAACTTTATTTAGGAACTTTGTGTTTGTCTTACTCACTGCCCATGCTACACATGCTGATAGTGAAATTTCAGTTCTGGAAGTCAGTAGCACTCAAAAATTTCCATGGAGTAGCATTTGTTCTCAGATGCTTTTAAATGTCATTATTCTAGCAGTTTGATTTAAATGTGACATAACAAATATATATATATATATATATGTGTATATATATATATATGTATATGTATATATATACCCACTTCTCTCTAAGTCTAGTAGCTCTATTGCATTTTTACTCCAGGACTTAAATACTTCCCTGGCCGCCAGCTCTTTCTGTACACATCAACCCTTTGAAAAGATTGTGTCTTTCAATTAAAATAAATAAATAAATGAAGCAGCTATTACACCTATCTAAAATTGCCTTTGATAGATTACATTCTTGAAAGAGTTTGAGGTTATTTGGCTGCTAAGAGTCTTGGCAGACTGCCTTGGAGACTATAATTAGAGCTTTAGTTACTTTTGCTGGTGCAATTCATCCCTGCACCAGTTTGTTTCCTTATTGCTTTAAGGAAAGAAGGTCCTAAAAATGTAAACCTGTTGTTTCCACACCTTTCTGGCAAGAAATGTCTCGTTGAAATGTTTGTAAATGAAGTTAGAAAACAGTCTAGGAGATCTCTAATCTGTGTGCAGATAGTGTATCCCTTTATGTAGTTCAAGAAATAAAAAATAGCCAACATCCCAAACTAGACAATTTTCACTGGAATAGCAGAGTTATGAGGGTTTGGGGGGATGGTTGGTTGGTTGGTTTTTAGCTTTGTCAACAGAATTCTTAGTCTATACAGACTTATTGAAAGTATTCACACTTGTATTTAGGTCAGTTAAAAGTTAGTGCAGTTTTTTTCATTTTCTGCTGTTTCCAGGGCTCCCACTCCCTTTGTGAAAGCTTTCTGAATTGTGTGGCTCTGTTCCTCTGGTGCATTTGCACTCCCCACTGATGGCTGTGAAACTGATTTTTTTGAAATGAATATAATAGCTCTTGAAATGTGGCCGATAGCCCCCCTTCCATATTGCTGTGCTTCCCTCTTTGGGGGACTGTAGCAGGTGTGGTTTGGGCACAAAGCTGGGCTGACCCTTCTGCTGGGAACAACAATGCCAGAGGTCCCAAAAGCAAAAGTTTTCCATTTGTGGATGCAGCACCTAAATGTGGCCTGTCTTTGTCCATTTGGTCAAGCACTGGTAAATGACTTTGAACCAGCAATGTGTTAATGATGAGAGTATATAAAAAATGAACACATTTAACTGCAAGTCCAATCAGCCCTGACTTCTGTGTTGGTTTGATGTTATTTAACTTTAATGTGTGGTTGGCTGACTTGAAGGAGACAGCCAAGGCAATTATCTACAAACAGTAACTCACAGCATGTGTAATTGCATAGAAAGTCATTTTGATAGGTCAGATTTGGGTTTTCTCCGAAGCAGTTTGTTTAGTATTTGTGCTTATCTTATGTTTAATTAATCTTCTTTAATTAAAAGCTTTTAATTATGAAACTGCTCTGTAGTGAATATATTGTTAAAATATAGCAAAATGGTAAAAGAAATCTCTTCAGCTTGAGAAGTATGTGAATAAGATCTGTGATTTCAGCTAAGTGTGCATATATAAACAAAAATACTTTTTATATATATATATATATATACACTTATATATAAACACACAGAAAGTATTAATTAGGGCCTAAAGTTATCTATTTCAGGATGTTCTGAAGTACTGGAAATATCTTCTCTAGGGAAGCATTTATCAATTTCTAGAGTGTTGCCTATTCATCTGCTTACTGTTAACCAAATGAAGCATTGAGCTTCTGTGCATTTCCTCATTTTATTGAAGAGAACATTTTGAAGATTGGGGTGGCTGCTTGGAATTGTCCATTTGATTGGGGAATGATGTGAATGCTGTAGGAACAAGTGAGCAGCTTCCTGCATCAGGAGTTTTGGACACACAGCTGTTGTGTGCATTGCATACCATATATTGCATTTTGTGGGGTTTCACTGTGTTTTTAGTAACACTGACAGTGTGCACAGTCATTAAATGATAATGTAGTTATTGCCTTGATCATGTTGGGCAGCACTACACCAGGCCTAAACACTCATTCCCTTGTCCAAGCTCTCCCTGGAGAGCTGTCTCTGGAACTTTTGCTGCTGCTGAACACAAGAGCTCCTTAGAGTTCCCATGCAAATAACTGATTCCAGTGCCTGGGATCCAAAAACTTGGAGCTTTTAAAACAAAGGAGCTTTGGCTGCTGTACAGGGCAGGTGGTGAGGGCAGCAGGCAGAGGGGAGTCAGAGGGGAGGAGAGAGGCATTCAGCCCCTGGGGTGAGACCCCACCTGCAGAGCTGCTCCAGCCTTGGGAACAGCACAGGGAGCACATGGAGCTGCTGGGGAGAGGCCAGAGGAGGCAGCAGGATGAGCAGAGGGATGGAGCAGCTCTGCTGGGAGGGAAGGCTGGGAGGATTGGAGTTGTTCAGCCTGGAGAAGAGATGGCTTTGGGAAGCCTTCCAGTACCTGAAGGGAGCCCACAAGAAAGAGAAATGAGATTATTTGCAGGGGCCTGGAGTGACAGGACAAAGACCAGAGGAGGTTTAGATTAGATATTAGGAAGACATTATTTACCATGAGGGTAATAATTGTGGGGGTTTTGCAGTAGTTAATACTAAACCTAAACTCCACTGTGCTGTAACAGCAATGATGTGAAGAATAAAATGGCAAGAAAGCAACTACAGGTTTTTAATTTAGTTTACAATGCTTGCAGACTATTTTTACACCTTGCCTCTCTTACCAGCTGAGGCTGATAAAAGTTCTTTACCTCTGTTCTTTTCAGTGCTGTCCCTGATTCCAGAGCAGAGCTTATACTCTGAGATGAGCTGCTGTCATATCTGTCAATGTTAAATTTCACTATCTGTGGAAGACTGAGTGTGCTTTCATAGACTACGACTCTCATCTTTCATTTATCCCTCTCTCCTCTGTTCCAGTGGAAAAAACTGAAAATAAAACATGCATGTTATTTCACTAAAAAAAGAGAAAAGAGGCAGAATTTTATTTTCCTTTGGGTATTTCCTTTTAGTGAAATGATGATCATTTTAGCTATCAGGATTTGCCACTTAACATTTCCTGATATTTACACTTTGAGTGTTTTTGAGAAAGTCAGTAACTTGAGCAGCAAATGGTCTTTATTTGTTTTTTTCATGAGGCTGGTTAGAACTTCATCTCAATTATAACCTTCATAAATCCTTCACATAAGTGTGTGTGGACAGTGAATAAGAATGCCCACTGCAGTTGGCAAAAATACCTCACTGATGCCTTTTGGCTTGGGAATGGTGTTGAATTGTGCCATGACCCTCCCTGCTATTTCTCTATTTTTATTGAACAACAGACCAGCACTCCATTAATCTCAAGCAGTGTCTCAGTCTGCTAAGTTACTGAAATGTCTTTTTTTTTCTTTCATTGTTATTTAATTTTTTTTTAACAGCTAGTGTTTGGTAGCCTGGAAATGGCTTGGGAGCCTGATTTCCCAAACTGCCTCAAAATTAAAGGTGATGTTTTTTAAATGTAGGTTGTTGCTATTAAAACGCTAGTTTTATAAGTTTAAAATACATGAAAAACAGAAAGAGAGATAGTAGGTGGCCTTTTCCCATATTTATAAACCCCCAAGCACTAATTTTTCCTTGGGCCTTGAGAGGATGGGTGTCTGCCTGCTGTCTGGATGGCGGTTTGGTATTAAGACAATCCTGAACCCAATATTATTTAATTCTGTTGATACCTAGTTCTAGCAGAAAGGCTGGAGGAAGAGGTGCATGAGCCACAGTCTCTGTTTTTAGCAGAATATTCTCCCTGCACTGCAGCCCAGGAGCTTCTCTTCAACTGGGACCAGCAGAGGAGTAGCTGAGCTGGTGGCTCTGTGACTGTGCCCGTGTTGGGGGCAGCAGAGGCCACCCAGAGCTTCCTGAAAATGGTGCTGTGAAATGACCCACAGCAGCCCAGGGCTGCCAGCTCTGACAGCAAGTGTCAGTACCTGCTCATTGCTCAGTTTGAGAGAGCTGCTGAATTTTGTGTGTCCAGCGCCCAGAGGGAAGTCAGAGATCATATATTTACTGGGAAGAACAACTGGGTTCAGAGAGACACTTCCTGCAGTCTTCCCTTCTGCCCACCTTCCCTCAGCTACAGCTGGCACTTTGATGTTTTAAATTAGACTGTCACCACTCATTTCCTAATCCAGCTGAAGGAAACAGTCTTCAAATAAATCTAAATTTAAAAACTGGTTTAGAAAGCCACTGAGCACTGTTTCTCTTCTGTGGCCTACAGAGGCACAGTTGCATATGTATGCACATGTGACCCAGCAGGAGTGGGAGTGAGAATTACCTGTAAGCATGGAGACCTCCTGTCTCAGCACCTCATTTAGGAGACCTAAATCCAGTTCAGAGGTCCCAGCTGCCCCGGCCCTGACAAGCACATCCCCACTGCCAGTCACTCTGCTCTTCACTCTGCCCAGCTGAGAGGAGAAATGTGGGAGTTAGAAACCTCCTGGGGATGGGAGTGTGGGGACACTGGAACCAATGAAAGCTGCTGGTCAGTGTGGTCATGGTCATTGGTGATGGACCCCATTAACTGCTGGGAGGGAGCAGAGCAGTTCCAGTACATTCCCAGTAACCTCCTAGCATTTTCCCTATGCCAAGCTCATGTGTTCTCTCTTTCTGTCATCTCCTGGTGGAAAAGTCAAGTTTGATTGCACAGGTTTGACTTGTGGTTCAAGTCCCATATAATTGAGTTTTATCTTCTACAAAAATAATGTGAAATTGGATAACAGTATCACAGTATTAACAAGGTTGGAAGAGACCTTTGAGATCATCGAGTCCAACCCATAACCCAACACCAACCCATCATCTAAACCATGACACTGAGTGTCTCATCCAGTCTTCTCTGAAACACCTCCAGGGACAGTATGTGAGAACTTTAAAATTAAAGCTTCTATCAGCCCACAGATACCAAAGAACAATTATCATGCTCGTCCTGGAAAAGGGTTCCCTTCAGAAAGAGAGCTTTGAAGGATGTGTGCCATGTGAACAGAACTTGCTTGCACAGCTAATCCAGCTTTAAATGCTGTGTCATTGTGTGTCCTTACAAGGTTGTTAGTAGAGTAAATGCTGTGATAATTCATAATTTTCCTTTTATTATCTTTTTAGAAATCAAAAGGTAATTTCTATGGGTGTTTTCTAGAGTGACTGCTGGGATTAGTTATAATAAGGGAAACAAAGAATCACAGAATTAACAAGGTTGGAAAAGACCATTGAGATCATCCAGTCCAACCCTGACACCATCCCATCATCTAAATCATGGCACTAAGTGCCTCATCCCATCTCTTCTTAAATACATCCAAGAATAGTAACTCAACCACCTCCCAGGGCAGCCCATTCCAATGGGAAATCACTCTTTCTGTGAAAAAGCTTTTCCAAACATCCAGTCTAACCCTCCCCTGACACAGCTTAAGACTATGTCCTCTTGTTCCAAGCTTTCTTCTCAAATTAGCAGTGGTCTCAGTTTTTACTGAATTTAGTGTGGCATCGAGATAGTGAACTAATTACCATTGCTAATGACAAGCTAAGATTGGAGATATGTGAAATGAAACTCATTGCAAGAGACAGCAGGCTGAACTGATTATTATTTGCTTTGGATTTTGTTCATTGTTGTTCAAACAAGTCAAAAGTAAAGATTCCACCATATGTGAGGCTTTATCTGCATTGTGAGCTTTAGCTCAATAATTTTTTCTAATTACTGATGAAGCAAAGAGATGAGATTTTTGTGTTTGTTGGCTGTCTTTTTATAACCAAAATTGCTTGTGATCGTGCTTGGAGACCACAAGCTCAACTTGAAGGAAATGGGTAGAATACCAAAACTGTCCGTTAATGACATGATGTTGTGCACTGACCTTCTGAAAATCAAACCCATTTTACACAGATGACAAGAAATTTAGCCAGTTTTTTCCTTGCTGCTGCCATGCCCTCTGCATAAATTCTTTTCCAAATTTGTTCCCACAGTATCCTCATCATCATGGTGTGCAAGTGCCCCATTCCAACTTATTAAGCATCATTTCTAATGTCTGCTGTGATGGTTCTTTTGTTTGTTTGATTCTTGTTTGGTTTTCTGTTGTTGCATCATCTCTCTAGGGGATGACTTGTGCAGAACTGTATACTCTTTTGGAAGTTGGTAGTTTTTTTAGTATGCACATTATCAGTAGTATTGAAAAATGCAAGGCCAGGATTATCATTACGGGATGATACATGATCATAGAATTGAAGAGGCCTTTAAGGTCATCCAGTCCCACTGTCCACCCAGCACTGCCACTGTAACCCCTGAACTACATCACCCAGATCCAGATGCCTCTTAAACATCCAGGGATGGTGACTCCACCACCTCCCTGGGGCAGCCTGTTCCAATGCCTGACCACCCTAACCGTGCAAAATGTTTTTCTGACACATAATCTGAATCTCCCTTGCCTCATCTTGAGGCCATTTTGTCCTCTCACTGAAGATGTTGAACAGGACCAGCCTCAAAACTAAGCCCTGGGGAACACCACTGGTGACCACTCAGATTTAGCTCCATTCACCACAACTGTCTGGGCTGAGCCAGCAGCCAGATTTTTACCCTTTGAAAAGCCCACCTATCCATGCCAAGAGCAGCTGGTTTTTCCAGGAGGATACTGTGAGACACAGTGCCAAATGCTTTACTGAAGTCTAGACAGACACATCCATAGCCTTCCCCTCCTCTATTGTGTGGGTCAGGTTGTTGTAGAAGGACATCAGACTGTTTAAGCAGGACCTGCCTTTTTTAAATCCATGTTGGCTGGGCCTGATCCCCTGGTTGTCCTGCATGTGCCATGTTATAGCACTCAGGATGATCTCCTCCATAACCTTGCCCAGAACAGAGGTCAGTCTGACAGGTCTGGAGTTCCCCAGACCCTCCTTCTGACCCTTCTTGTAGATGGGTGTTACATTTGCTAATTTCCACTCAGCTGGGACTTCTCCAGTGAATCAGGACTGATGGTGGATGATCGAGAGTGGTTTGGCAAGTTCTTTCACCAGTTCCCTCATTACTGTGGGGAGGATCTCGCCAGGGCCCATGGACTTGTCTGTGTCTCATTGGCAGAGCAGGTCACTGACCATTTCCTCCTGGATCATGGGGGCCTCACTCATCATCTTAACACCAACTTCTGTCTCTGAAAGCTGGGTATCCTGAGGACAACTGGTCTTGGTATGGAAGGCTGAAGTAAAGAAGACATTAGGTACTTCTGCCTTTTCCTTATCTCCATCCTCTGCATTCAACAAATGATGGAGACACACTTTGACTCACCTTTGCTGCCAATGTATCTATAGAACCTCTTCTTGTTGTCTTTAACTGTAGAGCCAAATCAGAGGGCTTTAGCCCTTCTAATCTTCTCCCTGCAGACCTTGTGACACCCTTATAGTCCTCCCAAGTTACCTGACCCTCCTTCCCTGTATATTAGGGATGTCATGGAACTGGAGATTAGTGACAACTGGGTTGAGTGCCTGTGGGTCAGAATCAGAGGGAAAGCCAACAAGACTGACATCCTGGCTGGAGTCTGTTACAGACCACCCACCCAGGATGAAGAGGTAGATGTGTTATTCTATAAGCATCTGGAGGATGTTTCAAGATTGCCAGCCCTTGTTCTTGTAGGAGACTTTAGCCACCCAGATATCTGGTGGAAACTCAACACAGCAGAGAGGAGGCAGCCTGGGAGGTTCTTGGAGTGTATGGAGGACATCTTGTCACAGCTGGTGAGTGAGCCCACAGGGGTGAGGCTGTGCTTGACCTGCTGTTCACAAATAGAGAAGGGCT
>VYZS01033622.1:1941-19277 GCA_013400695.1 Neodrepanis coruscans
ACAAAAAAAACAACCACCTACCAAACCACGCAGAATACAAAATAAATTGAATAAAAACAAGGTGTTCAGCTTTAAAACTGTGCAAGTTCTACCACTCATTTGATACAACTCAAAGAGCAGAAGGGACTTCTCAATCTTTACCTCAAAAAAACAAGTCAAAGAACCTCACCATGAAAATTTGGATCAATGGAAAGGTCAATTTATTTTTTGGGTTTAAATTAAAAAAAATAAAAACAGATGGCAGAAAGAAGAACTGCTTCTGAAACTTCAGAAATTCTCAGGACTGGAGATGCTGTTACTTTGTAACAGTCACTAAATCCGTATCCATGGAAAGTCTGTCCCAATTAGCAGGAACACAGTAAATCTCAGAGCAGCCAACTGGCAGTGCAGCACCAGCTGCATCGTGCTGGATTCAGGGCTCCTGGGCCTCTGAAGATCATCACTGTGTTTTCTGATAGGGGATTAGGCAATGAAAATCTCCACCTTCCTTCAGTATGTGATAAATGCAGATAAAACTACTCTGCAAGATTGCAGAGCCCTTTTTCTAAGCACTTCTAAATACTTCAGTCTGGAGTTAATAAGTAAGAAACTTACGGGCTTTTTGGTCTCAATCATTAAGAGGGATGGAGGTTTCTCATTAGATGGCTGACTTGGTTGGTTTTTTTGATCTGAAAATCGTGATGAAGGCTTATAGATTTTACCCCGTTTCTCATCTGTTTCGTGCTCCTCTGAAATCAAAGGCAAATTAAAAGAAAATTTTATTAACTAATGCTGCACAATACTGTTCATTAGAAAAAATTCTGCTCTTTAGTCTTGGTCATTCACTTCAATATATTATTTTACTTAAAAAAGAGATAATATGAACTTTACATATCATCTTTTAATACGAAGAAAAAGAACAAAGATCAGGTATTTCAAAACAAAGCACTTTTTCCTCTTAAGCTGAAAAGACAAATCATGCCACTGCCCACCCTAAGTGAGTCAAAGCATAAAGTAGATTTTAGCATCAAGTTTTCTTTACTGCTTCTGATGTAATGTATCAATTTTAAAATGCAATTCAAAGCCAATCTTCATCTTTACTCAAAGACAAATGACCCACCACCTCCAAAAAAAGATGAGTGATACCTTTAGATGCATTAACGATTCCTCCTCTTACAAATGTTTTCACTTTATTACCATCACCTCCTTCAAAGGCAGCAAGGAATTCTTCATAAATTTCTGCAGCAGCCTTCTCATCCTCCTACAGAGCAAATGTTAATCTATTTACTATCAGTGAAAAACAACCTTCACTAGTTAGTTACTCTTAAATTAGCTCTGTGACGATCCTTTTTATTTTCTAGAGTTCAAGCTACAAACCGCATCAAAGGAGTTTCAATTTTAGACAATTCAAATTTCTAAGAAATGTGGGAAGAACACAGCACATAATATACTGAGCCAGTAAGGCCTGTATGCTCAAATATGAGTTCACATGGCAATTTAACATTCAAAAAATGCCAAACAGAAAAGCTGTTATCAAAGACGAGCGTTATGAGCCTGGAGCTTTGTTGACCTCAGCACGAGAGAACTGTGCCCCTTCCAACTTACCCATTCTGATCAACCCATGTGGCTGAAGGAGATCAACAGGATCACCTCTCTGTATTTCCCAGAACATAAGTTAATTCAATGACTTAAGCTAAGACACTAAATTTAGCACCACCACGNCATGGCAATTTAACATTCAAAAAATGCCAAACAGAAAAGCTGTTATCAAAGACGAGCGTTATGAGCCTGGAGCTTTGTTGACCTCAGCACGAGAGAACTGTGCCCCTTCCAACTTACCCATTCTGATCAACCCATGTGGCTGAAGGAGATCAACAGGATCACCTCTCTGTATTTCCCAGAACATACGTTAATTCAATGACTTAAGCTAAGACACTAAATTTAGCACCACCACGGAAAGTATTTCCAACAACTCAGTAGGAGGTAAGCCACTGAAATACAGCACAGTGTAAATTTCAAAGCCCCAGATTTTCAGAACTTCCACTTTACCAACTCCTGGACACTTCTGAGTAATCTAAAATGCAGTATTGAAATTCAGTATTTGTATTAATTCCAAATAAAGTCATTAGACAAAATTATGTTTTACAGAGCAACAAGGACGTGTACTGAAACAACTTCAAAGATGAAATGTACACTAATTACCAAAATCCAATGATAGAGAGCAAATGAAGAACAGAGAATTACCCAAGGTGATGGCTGCCTCCATTTTTGAGCAATAAAACAATCAATGGATTATTGTAACTTTTATTTCAGGAAGCCAGATAACTTGGTTTCTCACACAGAAAGGAAGAATAAACTTCTCTCTATCTTAATGCCACAGACACCAAAACCAAATTAAATATTTAAATACAACTAACTTTCATTTTTTCAGAGCTACAGTTCCCAAAATATATTTGGTGGTAAAGCTGATTGCAATCTAAAAGCAAACTTATTTCAGGTCTGCAAAGTAAAATTTTCACTGTCTGCCGTTACCTTCTTTTTTAATTCTTCCTGCTCCTTCTTGCTCAGAGTCCGTTTGGCAGCACTCATTTTGCCAATACTGAACGCTTTAAGTTTACTTTCCATTAGAGGCTGCAAAAGGAGTAAGAAAGAACAACATTAAACTGTTTAAAAAACAATTAAAATAATGTTACTTTTGACCTTGGCCTACAACAGTAACTTGAATAAAACAAAGGAAAGGCTTCCTGTACGTATCTCTGAAGTTGTCATTATCTTATTCAAAGAAGACAAATTTAAGTCTTTGTGGGTTTTTTTAAACAAATCATCCTTGATTTAATGAGAAAGCTTTTAATACACCATTCAAACACAGCTGAAATCTGAAGGGCACTCACTGTAAGAACTTGGAGATCTTCCATTATGCAACACAGTTCCTAAGTCTCCAGAAACACATGCTTTGCACTACAGCTCCCTTTTGACCATCACAGTTTAAAAAGAAAATAAATGAAAAAAGAAAAGTTCTAAAAGTTTTTCTGACTATTCTGGCCAGAATAATGTTTGGGGCAAGGCTGAACAAGAGTAATGGAACAACAAAACAGATGCTAAAGTTCAGATGTAATTCAAGATAAAATGCAACAGCTTTGCTTGAAGATGAAAATGCATTCTAGAGGTTTTCAGCTACTGATCAAATAAAACAAAAAACCTCAGGTTCAGCTCCTACATCTTCTGAATTTCTTTCCAAAGCCCTGATGAAGAAAGCAGTAACAGTAGTTTCCAGAGTATGGAATAAGAATTCTTAAGATTTTATTCAGGTAGTTAACAGGGTCAGTGAAGTGTCAAGAGAGGAAAGACAACAGGATGAAGAGCATGTTCCAAAGACATGGGCAATGGCAAGTAACAACAGAGAAAAGGTAAGAAACTTCTCTGGAAACTCCAAGCGTAACACACAGAACCAGCACAAAAACAGAGCCCTGTAAAACCAACACAAAAGTTACGATCTGTGAAGCTTTTACACAGTGCACACTGACGTTTAAAGCTACTATTTTTGCAATGACAGTTCTTAAGAAAAAAATCAGCTCAAGAAAACATCAGGACAAACCAGGTGAACAACTTAACTGTTGTATTATGAAAAAAATTCTGATACCAACTGCAAAAACAGTTTCCTCCGGGAACAGTTTTCTTTACAAAGAGTTTCAACTCTAGTATCAGCTTCCTAGTCAAAATAATTTACTTTAAAAAGGCACCATGAAAAACAAACTGTTTGAAATATCTCCCGTTTATAACCCTTGCTTGGTATCACAGAAACCTCTGGTGATTTGTACCAAGCAAATGCCCAAAGAGCTCACGTTTCTTTGAAGTGTTCCCTGCTTCAGCATGGAAAGGAAAGCTATTGATTACAAACAGATGCAGTTGTCTGTGAATTATCTGCTTTATGACAGCATGTTTGTCAATATGAGCTGCTGTAACAGGTTTATCAGGAGCTTTGAATACACCTGTGTCCAGTTTTCCAGCTGTCTGAAAAACAGTTTGTATTTCAGGATGACAAACAATAGACAACCCTGGCAAAACGTGGGCATATTGCTATGGCACAGCAATGCAGCAGAACAAACACCCCACTCCTGCACAAGGCTCAACCTGCCAGCAGAAAATAATCTCTCCCAGTCATGTCACAAGACACCTGCAGATCAGCCACATCAATATGTTCCAGTGACACAAAGGAAGCAGCTGCAAGATAAAAGAGATCTGGCACCAAGATCTCTTCAGTTTTGAGAGTGTCTCAGGAAAAAAAACAAACCAGCACCTTCAAAGTGGCTGAAGCAATATAAAGTTAATAGGATTAAACTCATTTATGCCTGCCAGTTACATTCCAGTAGGCAATGATAACATTATTATTAACCACATGCAGCTTTAGAGAATTCCTAACAACAGAACTATACAAAACTTGAAGGCCTGCCTCCTTCAAAAATGGAAAATACCATGAAAAGGGTAAAGCAAATGATAGAAGCAAAGAGAAAAGCTGCAGCTGAGTAATCAAATCTCTGTGTGAAAGCAAACTCCCAACAAACAGAATGCTGCATTGACTATAAAGTGGCACAAAGTACTGAAGTCTCAGTTCCTTCAACAACACAAAACATTCCAAAGAGATTTAAGAGTCATTTTACAAATTGTAGCAAGTAAAGCAAATCAATAAAAGGACCTCCTTCTTTATGAACAGTTTCTGCTATCACAACTCAAATAATGCTCTCTCACAGGCAATTTAACAGCTGGTAATTGACTTTTGCATATACAAAATCACACTGAAAACTTGAAGAAAACCCACACAGCAGAATGAACTGTCTGGTATTAACTCCCTCTTTGGCTCTTGCTGCCTGTTTTCATTTCAGCTCAGAAACAGATGGGTCTCCACACAAAGTACCAACCACATGACCAGGCAAAGTCTCTTCAGTGGGGGCAGAGGGGGGTGGCCACTGAGACCAGGCAATTAATGACTCCTGCCTTTTGCTTTAAGTGCCTTCTATCAGAAGGAAAATAAAGGATGGAATTAGGGCCACACTATCTCATCTGTGAGAAGGCAACGGAACACAAAAAGGCACCTCAGTCTCCCGTGGCTCTCACAATTGATCAGCTCTTATTTTCAACTATTCCTCAGCATAAGAGACCAACGCTCACAGAGCCCTTACAGCTTCTTCCTGCTCAAGGCAATGCAATAGCACAGCTTCCCACACTAGTGGTTGTTCTGAAAGTTTCAGGGAATATTTTTAAACATGAAAATCAATGGTTCATTTGCAAACACCTACAGGTTACATACCCAATGTACCAGACTCTGCCTGCAGCAAGTAGTTTTGTTTCAAAACAGGCCTATTTTGAGTTTGTGGGTTTGGATGGAATATTTTGTTTGGTTTTTGGTTTATTTGTTTCTAAATATTTTGGACTTACATGTGAATCAGCAGATCCAGTGGTGTGCACTGCATCTGGCCCTCTGACCTGAAGAGAGAAAGAAGAGCAGGTGAGGCACAGAACAAGGAACAGACAAACAACCTCCGGGGTTTTTTATCCAGTTTTTGAATGTGATTTTCATTTCAATTTTACCATCCAAATACACAAGAACAAGGTACATGTAATGTATTTTAATGATATATCTGAACAGTTCACGTCAGGAACAATGTCCATGCAAGGTAGATAAGGGATTAAAGACAGATTATTCCTGCTACCACTAAAAACATCTAAATTTCCACAGCTGGATTTTGTAAACCAACAAGACTATAAGGAAAAAAAAAAAAGTTTGTTACACTGCATCTGCAAGACTGGCCATTAAAGGCTGATAAAGATTAGATAAAGTGCTTGATTACATTTGGTTTACTATAAAATAATATCCAAAACTGCTCTGAGTATATTGTGCATAGATGGAAGCTGCCCAGCCCAAGAGCACTAATTTAAATCCAATTTGTGAGTATGGACTAACTGACATTACTACTTTAAACTGTAAACCAGCACATATACAAGATCAGGTTATTAAATGAGCTTAACTAATGGAGAACAATTCTAAATTATGTAATGCCCAAATTAGAGAAAACCTCACTGACATAAAATCTACTATTCAGCCCTCATTCCCTGATGCACAATTCATACCTCAATTGAAATTTAAGTCAAAATAAAACATTTCCATTAGCTGAAATCAGTTCATTAGTTACAGAACATTGGCACTTCTCCTTATTACCGGGAATTTATAGTTTCTACCAGGAATAGTAATATATGATACTCATCTCCAGTCTTTCCAAATGAACAAGCACCAAATGCTACTCTAGAAGATAATTTACTAGACCTTGTTTTCATTTTGCATCCTTTTTCCTCAGCTAAGACAAACATGTCTCTTTCAACAAGTATATTCCCATGTTTTACAGTAAAATCAATTTAGAAAAAAAATGCTCTTCAACAAAAAGCACTTCAACAACCAGAACAAAGTCCACAAAGGTAAAGAGCAACACAAAATACAGCCTTTACAAGGCAGACAAGAGACTCCTGGGAACACATCTGGAGGTCTTTTAAGGAAGAGAAAGGGGGGAAGGAACAAACAGAAGAAAACAATTCTGTCTTACTCTCAAAGACCTCCCAAATGCACTTACCTGCAGCATTACACACTGCTCACAAGGCACATCTTTGCACGCAAGTTCATAAAAAGTTTAGTTCACATGCACCAGTAGCAGCTCTCTAACATATGGAAGCAAACACCACAAGCACCTTGTACCAACAGCAGTTCCCACAGACTTTTCCCTGTACTTGGGGCTGGAATTTTTGTGACTCACACGTGCCTGTGGCACTCAGCTCTGTTAAGCACAGCTCTACACACGCAGCTTATGGAAGCCTGTTCTCCCTCAGCAGTTTGTGAACATCCAGCACAACATCACACAGATAAGACACAGTGCACAAGAACTTCAGAGCATGAGAACAGCATCTTCCCTGCTGCCAGCACCCTGTGGCAACCAACCCAGCAGCTGCAATTCCACCCTCACCACAAGCAGTTTCAGACCTGCAGTTAAAACCATCAGGCTCAAAGGTGAGGGATCCAATGCTGGGCCTTAGGGCACCCACAGAGCTGAGACCCAGCACTGCCCAGGAAAGCAGCTGGTCTGGCAACAGCAGAACAGAACAACCACTGCTTGATTCCCCACAGGTTTCATCTACAGCAGCTCTGGAAAGCAACACCTCCCAACAGGGCTGGGTGCTGAAGCTGCTTACAGGGAGCACAACAAACATCAGAGTGACAAAGGGAACCAATGCTCAGTATAGTGACACAATACACTGAGGAGGAATATAAAAACAAGTGACACTAAATCTGTTTCTCCAGGAACAAGCAGATGCTGCTGCTCAGAAAGGCTCCAGTGCGTGGTAGCAGGCAGAGATTCTGCAGGAAACAGGCCAAAGATGGAAAAGTCTGGAAGTCACTGAGCTTGGAGTGCAGGGGCACTCCCCAATCCACCAGCAGGGGCCACTGCACTGAGGAGCCACTCTAAGCATCAGCTGACCAGCAGAATTTCTGTTAAAGTGCACTTGGAAAACTTCTAAAAGCAGTTTTAGCTTTCAGACCAACCCTACCCACAGCAACCAGCAGCTTTGGAGAGCCACACTATTCTCTTTCCACAGTTCTTCTTTTTAGGGTCTTCTCTTCCCATCTATAAATTTAGTTCTACCTTTGATATTGCTCCTGACCATCCAGACAACTGTACTGACAAAGCAAAGATGACAAGATTCTTGACAAAATCACACACTGCTCTCTGCCAGTTTCTAAACAGCAGTTATTAAAACCCCCACAACTGGCCACAGCACTGCACTTTGTATCCATCTGCACCACCTTGATCAAAGGGGGGATTTTGTTCCCTCCAGAGTTACAGCAGCTGCTCTGACTCACTGGAACCAGCCCTAACACTCACAGAAAGGAGCATTTCCGATGACGTTGCCCCACCTGTGCTGAAATCTGGAACAGAAATATTTTTTGTGTTCTCATCTGTTCTCTTAAGTTGCTCAACTAAACAGTTTAAAGACACCCCAGAGCTGTGTCCTGCACCTGAGATGTGAGGACACCTCCCTCGGGATCAAAATACTGACAAAAAATGTGGTGAGTTCACCTTTCAGTCACTGCCAGCACAAACAACCCACAAAAGTCCTGCTCCCACTTCACTGTATCTACCACTCTGCATGAAGCCTACCTTTGTTTTTCCTTCCTAAACCAGGCTGGTTTACAGCTGGATCACCTTTTCCACCACTGGAACTCTGCAGATTTCTCACACTTGTGCCAGCAGTGCCCCATTGCTGCTGCAGCCACACAGGGCCCTGCCAAGCCCAGCCCTGCAGGTCAGGCTGCCCAGAGTTCCACCACTGACTCCAGACAACCTTGCTCAACCCAAAAAATCTTCAAAGGACCACAAAAATGAGATCTATGACAAACTCCCATGAAAAGGCAAAAGCACTCATGTCTCAGATTCTGATGTTTACACTTTCTTCCAGCTTCATGGAAGCTTCCAAAGAAAACAGAGAACTGCTCTCCCAAATCTCCCTTCCTGCCCACAGTTCACGTGGCCACAAATCCAGCTCCTCACATTCTCTCCAACTTTAACCATCTCTTGGTACAACTGGCAGGGTCATGTTATTTCACAAATACTTAAAATATGATGCATGAAATATATATTTTTTTACTAATATTGATGTTGTTTAGACATCAATAAAGAACAACAAAAGCACAAAAACTGCCAATAAAACCCAAGAGACAATCTGTGGCCTTCCAAATCTGAACGGTATTTTTGCAACTGTAATGGCTACAACTTCAGCAAAAGCTCTGTTCTGGCAAGAACCAACTGCCTCAGGGTAAAGTGCTTAAAGAAACTCTGCTCTAAGACACTCCTGCCCTGTTTCTACACCTTCCACTGGTTACTGGAATGATGCATATTAATATTATTCCCTATTTAAATAGTTATAACTTGCAGACACAAAATACATGGAAAATGGTTTTCTCCAAAGTACTTGCAAGGAATAGGATTCAATTAGAACCTTAAAAAGGCAAAGAATGAAGAAGGGAAAGGTACAGATGGGCCCAAGTGGATTATTTGTGGTGTACATGGTCCCCAAACTGGAGTAGTGCATGTGGAGCAGTGGACATGAAATCCAGTCATTGTTCTCAGAAGATAAAATCAGAAATGGAAGAGGTCACTGAGCCACTGAATTTCATTATGAAAAGATAAGAACTGAACATAATCTGTATCTGCCCCACAGTGACATTCTGTGCAGTCTTCAGCAATCTCTATTTTTATTTCTTTAATTATTCTTCTTCCCTATTTAGACTTCTGGAACTCTTGAGCACATTATCTTGCTATTCTAATCTCAGAGCACCAAAGGAACAGATGATGCTTTTGCAACACATTTCACACTGGAGACTCTCAAACTCAGCAGCTGCAGAGGGGGCTCCTGAAACTGCTCCACCTCCAGGGATGTTTCTCAGAGAATCCAACAGACAATGCCTGGCTGAAACACACTTGGTTTTCCACTACAGTTCAGAATAACTGGTTCAAATGCAGTCACTGGATGCCAAGACTGAAGAACAAACACCAACCCTCCTGAAAGGGAGAAAGTCTCTCTTATTTGAGGCAGTAGGTCAGTCCTTTGTAGAGCAGAACACGAAAGGTCACTGTGTCTGTCCAGGGGGTAACTGGAGCCAGCACAGGCACATCCTGGAACTGCCACTCAAACAGACCCTGCAAGACTTATCTGTTTTCTAAGAACAATTATTCCTGTAACTTGCAAATACAATGCACCAAAGGAAACACAGCCCACAACTTCAATACGCAAGTAAATCATGAAATTATTTTAGAAATCTAAATGTTTGAATTTGAGCAAAGGGGTTATTTGCTCAATTGTTAAACCATAAGTGTTTTCACAGAGGCTCAACTAAAATACACATTTTTATTCTTGTGTGAATAAATTAAAGAGAATGTTACTAATTACAGTCCCATCATGTTCTCCTTCCTTCTGGAGGACATCTCTGGATAAACATATGGCCAACACTCACGGAATGATAAAACAAAAGGTACCAACACACCCCCTGAGAGTTCCCAAGATTCATTCTTTGGGAAATAAATCCCAAGGGCTGGGCATGTCTCATTTCACTTTTCAACAGAAACATCCTCACAGACCCAGGTGTGTCCTATCCCTACTAAAATAACATTGACAATAAAAACAAGCAGGATCTAAAATGCAGAGCATGGGGAAAACAGCCCTGAAAAAAAAACCTGGATGTGCAGAGGAAACTGGGAAGTGCACCAAGGACCCCCCTCCCAGCTCCTCCCTGACCCCAAATTCCCAACCTCCTACTGCCTGGGATGGCAGGGGTGGGGCAGTGAAGTGTCTGCACAGAGCTCTGCAGGACTGCGAAGAGGCCCTGCTAAATTCTTCTAAGAAAAGAGTATCAGCAGCACAGAAATAGTCAATGACAAAACAAAAAAAGTCGATGATGTAACTGAGAAAACAAAGGGATCACACCTGTGTTGGTTTTGCTCCATCTTATCAGTTGCATTAATCAATAATTAATTATTCTATGTCTAATTATACTTGAAACCCCAGAATGTCTTATTTCCTGAAAGCCCCTGTCCATGAATTATGAGCTATTTACTGCTCAGGTTTCTGTCCAGCTCTTACCCACAGCTCCAAGCCAAAGGCAAGATAAAAAAATGTTTTTTGGAAATATTCTGAACAGATCATAAAAAGGAAACAAAACTAAAACACTCCTACTCTAATAACACCGAGTGAATAAAAATGTAAAGGCTTTTGGTAACTCCATTTCACCACCAACTACGGGGTAACTACAGAGTTTCCCAGCAGCAAAACAAAAATAAATTTCAAAAATCCTGGTTTTGCTTCATTAAAAAATCGGCAAAAAATGATGTATTTCTATAGAACCAAAAATTCCTGAGCAAAAACGTGGCTTCCCCCTTCAACGTTTTACACACTCGCATATCAGAACCTCGAGGATTTACATATTTCTGGCCTGAACCACGAAGCCAAAGTGAGTGACCACTGACCCTCCGAGCGCCCCTTTCCCGCCGTGCCCGGCCCGGCCTCGGGGCCCTTTCCCCGCCCGCCACCAACGGCACGGAGCACAGCGGGTACCGGGAAAGGCGCGGGGCCCGCCACGGCAACGCCGCCGGACGTGGAATTCCACCGCAAACCGAAGGGCCGCGCTCGCAAATGGATCCCGCGGCCCACGGGGGGAGCGGCGAACCCGCACCCGCGGGCGAGCCCGGCCCAGGCTCCGTGCCGTGCCCCCCGCGCCGTGCCCCCGGGGCACAGGCCGTGCCGGCGGAACGGCCTCACCTTCCCGGCGGGTCTCTGGGAGCCGCCGGGCGCCTTGTCCGCCATCTTGGCTTCCCTCGCCCAGCCCCGGCCGCCGCCAGCCGAGCGCCGATCCCGCGAACGGCGAGCGGAGGGTGCGAAGCCGATGGCCGAGCGGCCGATGGGCCCCCCCCCGCTCCTCCCCGCCCATCCCGGGGCCGGGATTGATCCCGCACACGGCGATGGGACACCAGGAACACACCGGGAACGCTCCGGGGACACCGCTCCCGCAACGCCGCGGCGTGTCACGGCACACTGGGACAGCCCTTGGGTACACAGCGAAAAGGCTGGCACAGCAAATCCCCCGTTATTGGGCTTGGTATCAGCCCACAAACCGCAACTTTACTGAAACACTGTTTAACTGGAGATTGTCATCACCAGAGGTCACGGTGCATCAGTCTTGCGCTCCCGTGCTTTCGTGGATTTAAAGCATAAACGTGGGATATGCTGGGGTTGAGACAGTACTTAAGAAAAAGATAAGTAGATGCACAGGAATTAGTGAAAACTTGAGTCCCCCCCTGCCCTGGGAGCCAACAACCACCGCGGGCAGCAGGGAAGGAAGAGGAAGCTTCCAGAACAGGCAGAAAAACCCTCCAAAACTCCAAAAGGAGAGGGTGGAGAGGTCAGAGCGCTGGAAGTTTCGAGAGGAAGGCAAAGCCCTCGGGAAACCTCCCCCGCTGCAGATGTGCGTTCAGCTGTGCGGGGACAGCGCTGCGGGTGTCCCGGGCTGTCACCGAGAAACCGGGAACGAGCTCCTGGGGGCTGGGAAAAGAAAGGAAAGTCTCCCCCAAAGGCGGAGAACGCGGCTCAACCCGCAGGAGTAGCAGGAAACACCGGCGGGATTTCTCATCCCTCCGTGTGCGCAGAGCTGCGCCCGGCACAGCGGGATGCGGGAATCCAGCGGGAATCCAGCGGCACTCGGGAAGCGCAGGTGCCGGCAGGGGGCAGGGCCGGCTGAGGCTGCCGTGCCACAGAGCGCCAAGTTACACAAGAAATAGGGGGATGAAGGGCAGGGATCGCCGGCCGTCCCCGGGTGCCCGGTGCGGGCAGGGGGGCCGAGCTCAGCCCCGCGCGTTCCTCCGGCTGCCCGAGCATCCCAACCCTCCGCCAGACAATGCGCGGAATTTTCTGTGATGGATCGGCAGCGGAGGATCCCGAGAGCGCGGATCGTGCCGGATACGTTTGAGCAATCCAAGGATAAGCGTGTGCTCTCCCACGGCCGACGCGGTGCTGTGCCAGCCGGTCACAGCTCTGCGCTGGACGAGCCTGCTCGGCTGTCTTGGAGAAATTTGAGGTGAAAGCACTAAGGCTTGGAGGGAAGGAGGGAGAAATAAAATCTACACCTTGACAGCAGGATTTGGGCACAATTCCACCAGTCTTTCCAGGGTATTTTGAGCCTTCATAGAGGAGCCCTTCCATACGAAGGCATGGCATTGGTCAAGGAACTTTAGAGATGATTAGGCGGGATTTACTGCTTCAGTCAAGTCAAGCCTTTCTCTTTCCCAATCTTTCTTACTGTTCACTTGAGAATCATTTCACTAGCGTGTAGAGACACAGAATTGCTGTCATTTGTGACCTGCTTCTGATTTTTTTTACATAGCAGTGGAAACAGGTGCAACAATGAGTTGAAAATAAACCAGCTGGGGAACTTGTACAGGATAGAAAGGGCATTTAGGGCCACAGAAGACAGTAGGTGCTGGGACTGCGTTAATAAACCTGGCATGAAAGAATGAGTGACACTTCTGGATAAAAAAACAAATATATAGCTGGAAAGAGGAACACGCCTTTGGATGCTAGAGTTTTGGGGCCACTAATGTTTAAAAAATTTGTGCTCCATTTGGCCTCAATCCCTTTATTTAATCCACCTCATTAATCCTTTTTAATTATCCACCTCATTGTTTAAATCCTCTGCTTACTGCTCAGCCTCTACGCTCTTTTGTAATTAATAAACTGCACCAAATTAAGAGCATCATGATCCAGGGCATGCTGTGAAAAACAGGAAAGATAGTTTCAAAGGTCATCTCTAAAGATAATTTTTCAGAATGAACTGTACTCCTGAATCTGCACTATTTATAACACATTGTAATAGCACAGTAGCACTCATGTACAGATAGTGAATGAGAACACATGTCATTGCCTTGGGCTTAGTGGGAGAGGAAGGGGAGGATGGAGAGAGGCAAGGAAAGGAAGCAGTGAGATGCAGAAATCTGTGGAGAAATAATTCTGGAAAGGGTAGGCTTATAAAAATATTTAAACTGTAGACATTTTTCATTATAAAGCAGTAAGTCTGGCTGCCTGCAGACCTAGGAATTGTTTATTAACTGTTGTTACTATGACAGATTATCATTAGGCAATATACTAGGGAAAATCATGAATTATCATAAATAATTAACATTAAGCTACATTAAGTAAACCACATGCTGCACTGCATTACCTTTGTCTTTCTGGCTGCTTTTTTCCCCCATTTTCATATGAGAGCTCTCCATTGCTCTCATCCCAGGCCAGAGCACAGCAGAACTGCTGCAATCCTTTTGCAAAAGTGGGTGTGAGGGCAAGGGAGAGGAAGGATTTAACGTGCTGTGGATGTTCCCTACCCTATAGCCAAGGAAGCATGTTTGAGGACATGAGGCAGGCAGATCAGGAGTAGGACAGAAGTGCAGCCACTGGGTGCAGAGGTTTGTAATTCTGTGTTTCATGCTCTCAGTGGTGGCTCATGGATTACTAAAGCCACAGGCTGTGTGTGTGTATTCACCATTGCTTACACACCAGCCTTCCAGTTTCTTCCCTTATTCCACCCTCTATCTACTCTCGCCCCGTGGCTGAAAATCACTTACAGGGATTCTCAAGATAGGTGGATGCACGTTCCTGGGCACTCAGGTGTTGTTGGGAAGTTCTGGGTGCACAGCACAGCTGCGAGGAAAGGCAGGAAGCACGTACAGCTGGAGCACAGAGCGCTTGAGCTTAACGGAGATGCTTTAGCAGACACCTCCAAATTAACATAAAAGAGACAGAGAGGGCTGTCTGGAAGAGAGCAATTTGGCTTTGAGGTTCCCAGCAGCCTGGACTTGCTTCCACTGCTCTGTCTCCTGGCTGAAGCCATCTCAGTGTTACTGCACCTCTCAGTGCTGGGTCTCTACTCCTGCCATTTGGCAGCTGCTTTCCCTTCCAGGACCCCAGCACTCTCCTGGGATATGTGTCTTATGAGGGAACTTGGGTTCTTCCTCTGCCTGGGACTTGTCAAGCAGTGAGGCCCATTACACAAACCAGTCACAGGGGCAACACCTGACTTGCACTGTCTGGCTGAGAAAGGTCAGTAATTAGCAGTGTATTTTCCAGGCATTAGTGCAAGTATCAAATGAAGGCTTACTTCCAAAAGTCCTGCAGCTTCTTGTCAGAGAGAATTAGCCCACGTGGCCAGAATCCAGAGGTGCACGTTTATCAGCTGTTTAAAAGCATGGAAGTTCAGGATGACTACAGTGCCAGTCATTCTTTTGCCTACACTGAGTCCCTCCTTTCATGTTATTAACAGTGAGTAGCAATTTGTGCTCTGAAAAACACTCCCACTCAACACATACAAACAAACCAATTTCTTAGCCATGCACTTTATAAGTGAGGGTTCAATCCTGCCATCCTTGCAAAGGATAAATTGTACTTTGCTCTCACCATGAGCCCCTGGAAACTGGGACAGTGGTGGATTTTGACCACTGAAAACATGTGAAATATTCCATATGCTGGTTTTCATTACAGAGAAACTAATTTCACTGCAATACTTAGGTTCAGATTTCTTGCTGTCCAGAAAAAAACAAGTTCTACCTTTTTCAAAAGCAGGAACTTTAACAAGACACCAAACTCTCACAGAAATTTTCTTAAAATGCAAAGTATTTTTCCTAGTTTGCTGTGTTCGGGTTTTTTCAGATTTTTTTGCTGGTTTTTAAGGCATAAAGAGTACAAACCTGAAGATACTCAACTTCAAGGGCAGAAAATAAGAAGCTTCTGGTGAAAGAGAGGGTAAAATGAATATTGGTGTGTAACCAGGATGGTATTGGTTACTATTATTCCTTTTTACCACATCTAGCTTTTCTCCCTTCCAGGTGAGGCTTTAAAATACAGGTATCACTTTCACTTTTCTTTATCTATTAAGAAATTAGTTTTATTTATTAGTTTTATATTAGTTCTATAAACTATAATTGTCCAGAATTAGTTACTCAAGAAGGAGAAAATTATTCCTGTTTATCCAGTCTTAAAAAGATAATGGAGTAGAATCTCTACAGGCAAGTTGATCTCTTCAGTATTATATCAAAGCACTGTGTCTACTCAATTATTACAAACTATTTTAATCACTGCAGTAGAAAGCTACCCATCAAGACATTATTTCCAAGACATTGAGACACACTTGAGAAAGGATAAAAAAAAATCACATAGAACAAAAGGACCATTTTTTATGTCTGTTTATCTCTTTAGTTGTTCTCCCAGAGAATCTGCAACCATGAGGTATAAGAAACAAAGTTGGATTAGGCTAAAGCTTCTCTTTCTTTAATAGCTACTCTTTTTAAATAGAGCCAAATTCTATCTTCACTCTTGGTCAGCAGTGTTCCACAGAAAATGTCACAACAGAATCAGATTTACTATAGAGATTTCAGTGAAGAAGGATAAATGTTTTTATTCAGATAGAACTTCTTATTGAGAAAGAAATCAGAGGTGAGGATAAAGAAAAAAGAAATTACAAAGACAGAGTTGTATGGCAGAGGATTATGTCAAGCAAGAGCTCTTAAGATTCTTGTTTGCCCATGTAAATAGGTTGAATTGTGTGGGACTAAAGGTGTATCTTCAAAAGCATCTTAAGTCTTCCAAGCACCACCACTGCTTGTTCACATTAAGACATTCTCTCTTCATTAAGTTTTTTAAGTTAATTTACTCAGAAAAGCTATGGATAATAGGAGGGCTAAGTGTGACCTCTCCCCTAGTGTGCTGAGTGTGTTAAGAATGCAAAACATGAATTTAGCTTTTTTTTTAATTTCCTAATCAAAAATCATCATTTCATTGTGGAGAGTTGAAGTAATTTAGAGCATTTTTTAGGGTTTTTGATATTTCTGATTAAATGGCACCTTCTGAAAGGATTTCAACAATTAATAAAGCAAAACTATAATATAGAAACAAATTCACATTTGGTATTTTAACACATCTTTTTTATTTTTAGTCTTTAGCCAGCACTAATTAAAATTATCTTCCACTACTTACCTCATTAGGCAGTGTCTTCATCAGGGTTTTAAGAGTCTTCTCAAAGGTTATTTGGTGAGAAAGCCTGCAGAAAATTCTACACATGCTAGGAGAAACCCTAGGTATATGCTGACCATGCCCTTCTAAATATAAACTCTGGTTAGAGAAATGCAGAGGCCTCTTCATGCACTAAATTATGTGGAGTCTTCTCTGTGACCTCCAGATGTCCTGATTCGCCCTGGCTTACCACATAATAGTAACACTAACCCTGATGGACTACATATGAGTAAGAGGCTATTTTGAGGTTGTAAGTGCTTTAAATTGTAAGGTTCCCTGTACACTGTTCTGCAGCTGGCTTGAGGACAGAATACTTAAGTCAATGTAAGAGGTATGCAGTTATCTTTATGAAAGCCCAGTCTGTCCTCAGAGAGAGGAGTCTGCCTTGGAAATAAGCAAAAGACTCAGATCACTAATGGGTTTCGTAAATGTGGCTGCTAAAGCTACATTGCTGTCACTTGGCAGTGATGTGAACTGTGATCTCCCTGGCACTTTCTGGACAGACAAGGAGACACAGGTTATGCAGGTGTGACATCAGCAGAGCACTTGGGGCAAGCCAAAGACGGATTCCCACACAGTGGCAGAGAAGAGAAAATGTGTATTTATTATACACAGCTTGCACTTATTTGTAGGACAGTTAACAAGTAAACCTCCTAGAGACAGAGGAAAGCTCAGGAGCTGGACAAGATGATCCTTGTGGTTCTCTTCCA
>VYZS01033624.1:0-13569 GCA_013400695.1 Neodrepanis coruscans
ATGTATATATATATATATGTAGAATGTAGTAAAGTAAAAGGAGAGAGGAATGGAGAGAAGGACAGGTGTTTTTCCATGTTATTACCAAAATTGGTGCAGTAGATTTTTTTTTTTTTTAAATTTAGTTTGTTAAAAGAAGTTTGTGGGTCAAATTCAGGCATTTCAGCCACCAAAAAGTAGGAGCAAACGTGGATGCTGCTCCCACCTGTCCCTGCCCCTGGGAAGTGAGGCCAGGCCACGCTGCTGCATCCGCTCATTACCAACCCTGCTAATTTTATTTCAGATTATTTATGTTTTTTCATGAGCAGCCATTAAATGTTCATTTGTTAAAGGCTTAACACATTCCATTACACCACAAAATTTATATTTGCAACAAAACGATGTCTCAGAGTGATTCAGAATTAAATTAATGTGACACGGCCTATTTATCAATATGGCAGCTTGGCTGCTCGGGAACAGGGGATGATTTAGTGGCGTGTGTGTGAGCAAACCTATGGGCTCTGCCCTGGTATTTCTCTCATCCTGCAAAGGAACTGATAAAATAATCCTCCAAAGTACCTCGACATATGGTTTAGATCATCAAAGAGAAAAATACTTGTAAAAGCACAAAGAAGGAAACCAATAAACATGTACATCTTACCAGTTAACTCCCTCTGTAGGAAATGTAAACCATGAAGGATGGCGGGGTTTTGAGTCAAATTCTGTCATTTGTGTATTTTTTTAATTACAGTAACATGCTGGCTCAAATTACAGCGTGTCCACCCAGACAATGGCAGTGCAGGAAGGAGGCAGAGGCTGGTGCAGATCAGCAGCTTTTCCCTGATTTACACCAGCAAAAAGGCTGAGCCCGTTTCAGTCACTGCCCCTCTGAACTTAGAATAGAATGGTTGGGGTTGGAAGGCACTTTTTAAGGTCATCTTGTCCAAACCTGTGTGGGTTTGTCACTGTTCCAGGCCTCGCTGTTTTTTCTTCTTTTTTTTTTAACCAAAAGAAGAAATTTATGATACAGTGCTAAGTTTTGCAGCCTTTTTTTATTTCTAAGTAAACACGGCTTCTTTGTACATAAGATTTAACGTTTCTTTTTAGAGAGGAGCAAGGCTAAAATTAATGTGTGTTGTGGCAGATTCACAGCAACACTTAGCACAAATTTTACTACTACTTTTCTAAGCAGAAAATCTTTGTTTACTTGGGTTTTGCTCTACCACATACGTTATCAACTTCCTATTTTTTTAAGGAAACTGAAAATCTCCATACATTTGGGATTTGCTCAACCACATACTAGAGTTTAGGTAGTAATATTATATCAGACAGCATATTGAGGTTATTTTTTAAAAACACATCCACTATATTTAGTCAGCAACCAATTTTCAAGCATGGAATTAACTAAAAATAAAACTCCCCTTGCATTTATTTGCACATTCCAGCGCCACATTAAAGCAGTAAATGAAGTAAAGCACCTGAGGCACTACTGAATTAAAAATTTCCTGGGTTTTCCAAAATAAACTGGATGGTTGTCAAGCATTTACCAGATTTAAAGTGTCAGACAATGAGATCAGGAAAAGATGAATCTTTCCTCTGGTGGAATTCCCTTTGTTTTCCCATATCTTTTTAGCCACATGGAAACGAATCTCACTTTTGAATTCCCAGCCATGTGTTGGAAGATCTGCTCTGCCATGATGTGTTTCAGACACTTTCTACTCTTTTGACAGAGTATCTAACATTCTTCATGGGTAAATCAGCCATTTCCCAGCAATTTTCTCTGGATTCTTTTATATTTTGTCATGTCAAACTCTGTGGTTACAGCCCTGCAAGAGTTATTTATGGCTTCCTTGAACATCCTCCATTTCCTAGAAGACATTGTCTGTCACCTGCAGTAACCAGGGAAATTTATGAAGCGCATCACCAGCTCCATTTGTGATGATGTCACTCACTTTAAAGGGAATGACTCCTCCACTTATTACCAATATTTCAAATGGAAAGTACCAAACTTAACCTTAAATGGATTCCACTTGGATTTCTTTCTCATCGATCACGTAGATAAGCTCCATGTTTTTGTTATCCCACAGCCTCAGCCTTCTGCAATAAAGAAGTAGGTTTGCTTGCAGCTCCATTTTGCACATCTCACCCTGAGCTCAGCCAAGAAATCTCTTCTTCTTCCCCCTCCATTGCACCCCAAAGCCCAGCACAGATCCATGGTGTGATCCCAGACCTCACAGGGACCACAGGACACATTTTAGTCTGGACAAAAGGAGGCTCAGGGGGGACCTTCTGGCTCTTCCCAACTCTCTGACAGGAGGAGAGAGCCAGGGGTGGGGGGTCAGGCTCTGCTCCCAGGGAACAAGGGACAGGATGACAAGAAACGGCCCCAAGCTGTGCCAGGAGGGGTTTAGGTTGGATATTAGGGAAGATTTCTTCATGGAAAGGGTTGTAAAGCATTTAAGCAGTTTGCACAGGGCAGTGGTGGAGTCACCATCCCTGGAAGTGCTCAAAAACTGTGTGGATGTGGCACCCAAGGATACAGTTTAATTGTGAACACCATGGTGGTGTTGCAATGATGGTTGGACTTCAATATCCTAAAAGCTTTTTCCAGCCTAAACAGTTCTATAATTCTGCCTCTTGTCTGGTCATTTTGCAACAGGGCTTAACTGCACTTAATTGCACTTGGAGTAAATGTGTTGTTTTTAGATCACCCTTGTCTTTGATTTTTAATATCGTAGAATCACAGAATGGTTTGGGTTGGAAGGGGCCTTAGACACCATCTCATTCCAACCTCTGAAATGGGCAGGGACATCTTCCACTATCCCATGTTGCTCCAAACCCATCCAAACCCATCCTGGCCTTGGACACTTCCAGGAATGGGGCAGCCACAGCTTCTCTGGGCAACCTGTGCCTGTGTCTTACCACCCTCATGGTGGTGCTGGTAACCTGCTGATCTCTGAAGGAAATGGGAAATTCTTGGGCAATGAAAGGAAATATAACTGAAAAAGCTTTTTTAGCAGGAAGTCACAGATTTGCTGCCAAATCTCCTGAAAAGCATAGCTTTTATTTACCAGGAATAAGATTTACCCAAAGACCCCCAAAACCAAGGCAGGTCTCAGAATTTAGTAGCACAGTTTCTACACTTACTGATTTCACACCAAAATGAGGAAAGTACATTAGCAGCTGGAAATCCTCCTGGTATGGGAATTTCACCTACAATTAGAGAAAACCGACAACTGTGTTAACCATCTGCTATTCCTTCTCTGAAGACGATCAAACACTCGAGAAAAATGCTCCTTTTGTAAAGTGTTGTCGGGGGAACAAGTGCATGACGTGGGTCCATATTTATCTAGGAAAGCAAATAAACCACTTGTCTTGCAAAGGGAATTGAATGGAAACTCCCGAGGACACAGATCATGTGTGAAGTCAGCCACAAGGCCTTTTTTTGGTACATTCATGGCCTCAGTGTGTTTCTGTTGTGTTTTTCTTCACCGCACACCTGATGTGAGTAACGTCATTCAAACGCTCTGCAGTTGCTCGCTCTCCAGCCAGGCCACCACGTCAAGATGTGCACCTTGAAGTCTTTAAACCCTCAGTCCCTTTTCATGTTTTAACATCTGCTTTCTGGAGTTGTCTCGGGATGGTTTTGTTCTGTAATCTATTTTTTCTGAGCAAATTCATGCCGACACTAAATATTCTGAGGGCCACAGTGTTATGAGAAAACTGATAGGATATATTTTTTTACCCAAACGTGAGACTTTTTATCATTTTTTTTAATTGAAGATATTTATTTACTGTACTTAATTGAAGATATTTACCTTTTTAGTCCTTGCTGGTGGTTCTCCTTCCCCCAATTAACTATTCCCAGTGCCCTCTCTTCCCAGCTTCCCTCACTTGCCCGATGCTCCAGACAACTCCAGCTTCCAACAATGTAGTTGTGCAGGGTTTGGGTTCTGAATCTGCTTTGGAGGAAGCAGTGTGATGGTGTCTGAGGTCATTCTGGATCATGTTTTCTCTGAGATGAAGGTTTTGGGCTTGGTGTTTGTATAATTTTAGCTCTTTTCTGCCAGGGAGCTGAGCACCTTCCCTGGGTAAGGATGGAGGGTACCCTTGGATTTCAAAACTGACTGATTTCCTGAAAAAATCATCTTTTAATGATTTTCCTGAAGACCCTGCAGGTGTCACATGTTTCCCTACCCAACCACAAGACAGGAGACCTTGCCATGCAGGCTGAGGATTGGGAGCTAAGCTGTAGTTAGGGCAAAGGATCATCTCTGCATCCATCAGGAATTGCTCAAGCAGTGGATGTTTCTTTACCTACCAGCTGCTCAAGCTCAGGCTGCCTTCATGGGGCATCACATCAGAGAAGGACCCTACAACCCAAACATGTCCCACCTTGGGGTGCAGGGCTGGGGGGTGCCACAGGCAGGTGGCCAAGGGACACCCCAGGGAAGCCCAGCTGTGTCCACACCACGTGGAGGTGAGTCTGGGTGTGTGTCTGGCCAAGCCAGAGGAGCATAGATGAAACCTCTTTCCAATACATAATAAAAGGAGAGCGAAGCCAGCTGGAATATCCTGTACATTAAGTGTGATGACTAACTATAGCAGATGTTGGTGCATTTGTTAAAGTTTCCACCAGAGAAGGAGGGACTGGAATATGAGCACTTGAAAATCAAAGGTAGCCCGTGAGGGAGGAGAAACGGGAGATGAAAGGGAACAGAGCTGTGGGGAGGGCCAGGAAGATGGTGGGGGAAATTGTGGTCTGGGATGAGGGGCCAGGGGAAGTTTGCAAGGGCTGGGCAGGGGCTGTGTTTAGGGCTCCTTCCTCCAGAGGGAAGGGCTGTGGAGCCTTCTGCAGCAAGAGGATAAATGGCTCCATTCCCAAGGGTGAAAGAGATGGAAAATCAGACACACGGCTCTGGGCAGACATGGAAAGCAGTGCTCAGGAGCTGTGCATGCATCTCCCACCCTGAGCCACCACCAGAGGAAATTCTGAGGTCCCTTATCACACCTCTGTCCCAGTTATGCTGCACCAGGACACCAGGAAGAACCTCTCTGGCAAAGCATCTCTTTTGCCTCTTGTGGAATTATTAGGTCCTTGATTTTTAACAGGTATATTCATCTTGGTGCAGTTAAACTATTCCAAAGCATGAGCTCCAAACACAACATCTTATTTACAGAAGAAAGGATAAATGCTTTCAATAAATGCTTTTAATTCATGTTATTGCTATGTAAAGGTAATTAATGTCCTTTCTTGTGAGTACAGTTTTCTGAGGAGTGTCTATCCAGGAAAGCTGAGGCAATTTCTCTAAGACAAGACATGAGATTTCTTGACTAGTCGCTCCTTCTGACAAAAAAAGAAAAGTGAGTTGTAAAATTCCTCAAAAAAAGTGAAAACTCTTTTAAAGAAATGTTAGAAGACATTTTTTTTTGTAGCTTAAAAGAACCTACATTATGCTGTTTTGGCTGTTTTGTTTTTTTCCCCCACATTGTCAAGTTTAGATTAGAATATTCTGCTTACAGAAAAAATTATAAATTACAGACAACTCAGTTCCAGTCAGCAAAATTAGCCAGACAAAGACAACCACGATTTTATGGAGAGGTTTACAAACTCTTTTTTTCTTCAAATCCTCTAAGAAACTTGGTGATTTTTAAAAATGCTAAAGAGCATAATCAGCCCTTGACTTTCATCTTCCTTTTCACCAGTCAAACACTTTGCAAGCATAGATCTGTTGGCCAATATTCCAGAAATATTTGAAGAGAAATCTTATTCCCTGAGAAAAGGCTAAAGCAAGTGGAGTAGGAAGCACCGAAAAATAATTTATTAATATGGCTGAACACCTATTCAGAGTGATCTTTCTCCCTTTAATGTTAAAATAATTATAACATGATGTCTCAACTGATGTATGAAGCAATTTCCCCCAATATTTAGTAATTGCCTGCTGTGGGTCCGATGTAACAGTTTCTCAGATTTATTCAGCCAAGTGTTCCCCTCCACACAGGGCAGCAGAACTCAAAGCTTAAATTCCTTGTGCACAAAATTATAAATGGCAACAAGTACATGTAACTGATCTACGTGTTCCTGAAAAAAAAGACCTTCCAGTTATTCCACACAAAATAGGAATTTGTGTGTGTTACATGACACTGCTGGTGCTTATATATGAGTAGTTTCTGCAATACCAAAACCCCCAAATCTCTCAATTGAATTCTTTTTTCTTTTTTAGAAACTAGACAGATCCAGTAGTTTCACTTATTCTGTCACGGTTACCAAAGCTAAAAGTCAAAGTGGTTGCTCAGCTGTGGTTAAGACAAGTTCTTTTAGCCCAGTGCACTGCACTAACAAAATAATTTTCACTTTGGATATAATGCAATAGTGCCTTAGCCTCTCCCTGGCAAATGAAATGAACATCAGGGGGGAAAAAAAAAAGGCACCAAGTTCAGCTTGGAAAAATGGAATTTCTGGAAGAAAGATTAAAATAAATGAAATATCACTGGCTTGGCTAGCAGCAACTGGGGGAGAATGAAACAAATATTGGAATGACATAAATCCTGAGGAATTACAGCATTTTGAAGAAGGGCTGAAAGTGAAGAAGGTAAAATTTTGGCTGTCTAGCCACAAGAGTTTCCTGGTGCAGATATCCATTAGCCAAGTGGTCTTACGAGGAAATGGTGAAGGATATATAACATATGACATTTATAACTAGACTAAACAAAAACTACACAGTCCTTCCTCCACAGACAAGTGGCCCACAAATCCACCTCTACATCCCATGGATTCCATGCACTGCATGAGCAGCCACATTCTGCAGGAAGCACAACATGAAGCAGTGACTTTTTTTGTTGAACCACAGCCCAGCCAAAACTGGGCTTTGAATGGTGCTGGACTCCAAATGGAATGGTTTATGCTACAACTTCAGTCACAACCAGCCCTGAAGCAAAATATATTTGGGCTTAACTCCCTGATACCAAGCCAGGCTTTGGCAAGAGACAGAAACCTGCTGATATTGGAGCAAGGATGGTTCCACTCTTCTTTTACACCAAAGGTTTTTGATGATGTGTTGGGATGGCCTTGGGTTTGGGCTGTGCTGGAAAATCCTGAAAGCCTCGAGATTAGGAAAGTCTTTCTCTCTGTGTATTGCAGAGATTTGGGTTCTGCTTGGTTTAGGGTCTCATTATATCCCACCACAACCAGACCTCCAAAAACACCTGGTGGGGTGAGTAGGAGGTCACTGCTGTGCCACCATTTGCTCCATGAGGGTGAAGATGGGACCTTTCCCCTGCAGCAGAAGGTTAGAAATCTTAGTTGAGATCCATCCTTATTTCTTCCACTGTTCAAGGCCTGGAGGAGGTTTTATCCAAGGTAAACAATAGCAATGAAAAGTCCTTGTTGTTGAACCCTGTGGAGATCAGCTGGAAAAGGTTTCTTCAAAGATAACCTTGTGCTGGTGGTCTTCTACAAGCCTGCTCCCAGGTAAATATACTGGAATAGCTTTTATTATACCTCAAAGCCTGAAGTTTCTTCTGGTCTGGAATTTGGAAGCAGCTCTCCTTATTTTATCCTGCTTCTTGGAGGTTTTCTTTACTTTAGAAACCGGAGACACATTTGCTGAGCAGGATTAAGCTCCTGGGACCTATTTTTCTCTTCATATTTTCTGGCCTGTGTTAAGAAAACTTGGCAAAATACTGAAGAGCAAAGTGGATGGTTGTGGCCATTGGAGAGTGGGATGCGAGTATGAACCCAGCTGAAAAGTCTCATGTGAGACTGTATCTGGATGCCAGGAGAGTGTCATCTTTGCAGTTGTTGTGAAAGGCCAGTGACCAAAACTAAAACAGTGGGAAACATAGAATTGTTAAGGTTGGAAAAGACCTCCAAGATCATCAAGCCCAACCATTAACCCAGCACTGCCAAACCACCATTAAACATTCAAAGCTTAACAGTAGCTTAATTTCCTTTCTGCTTTGTCAATGAGTTTTCCATCAGAAAGAGGAACCCTGTCACCCTGATAACCAAACAGATAAGCACACACATCTCCATTAACCCAGTGGTACAGCAAGCTGGCCTTCACAAATTACTCGTGGCAAAAGTGAGATTTCTGCTTCCAAAATCATCTTTGGACACTAAGCAGAGGAGGATTCATCTCTCTATGCTGCTGCCTGTTCAGTGTGCAGCAAGAAAAGCCTCACATATCTACCACACATGTCTCCTGAAAGCGAGGAGAGACAATGGGGCCCATCTATTGTCTTGCAGTTGTTCAGGATTTTTTTTTCCAGCCAGAAAAGAATTGTACTTTGTATGGTGACTCCTCTGTATCCCAAGGGGCAGCAGTGGGAGAAATGTTCTCATTCCTTGAATACTATTGTACTGAGGTTCCCTCTGTAGCGTTTACTCACAAGCTAGTGGGACATCTCTCCATGATGCTGGCAGTTGCACCTCCTCCAAGAATGAATGGGAAAATAAATGTGCTGCTCATCTCCACAGGAGTGTTGTTAAAGAAGAGTTAAATACAGGCCTGGGCTTATTGGCATCTGGAGGAAACCCTGACGAAAGCTCCCAGACATCAGATGTGTTTCACATTCTCTCTGTGTGACAGGATCCTCAAACAGCATCTCTCAAAACTGATGGGCAAGGCAGAGAGGGGTTATTTGGTTGAATGCAGTTTCCATGCTCAGGAAAACTCCTAATGGATCGACAATTTCAAATCCTGTGTGTTTGTGTAGAGAAAAAGTGTATTAATATCTCAAATAAAATGCCAGTGGAAGTTCTGTTCTTCTCAGTAAAAGCTGGAACTGGTGAGTTTGTCTTGCCTCTTGTTTCTACTCCAAAATGTCCCATTTTTGGATCTTTTACCACTACTTTAGTGCTGGTCACCAGTACTGGGGCTGGTGGTACAAAACATAATCCCCCATCTGGGCTTTTCACCTCCCCAAAACCAGTCTACTGGAGACTCCACATGTGGACACTGAATCCCAGTCCTTCCAGGGTGGAAAACCCTCTGCCCCTGTGGACACTGCTCAAGAGCAATTTAATTTGAGGCGGTGATGTTCTCATAAACAAAAAACGCATCATCCTAAAATTTAGGGCTTTCTGACAATTTGCCTTGGCCTCTCTGAGCAGAGTGGCCACCAGCCTAAAGCTAAATATTGGTATAAGAGTCAAAGCCTGTCTCAGGCAGAAGCCTGTCAGGACTGCCAGGTGATTTATTTAACGGGCAATCATTCTGTTTCTTAATGTTTTCCTTCAGCATGACAAAGAATTGCCAAGAACTAATGCCAGTGTTTGTCATGGAGGACAACGTTGTCAAAGCAAACTGTTATCATCTCCATTACTGCTGCTGTTAGCTTGATGGCATGATCCCAAAAGTCTGTCATGACCATCTGGGAAGACCAGGGCAGAGTGGCCGAATCACAGAATCCAAGAATGGATGGGTTGGAAGTGACCCTGAAGAACACATTGTGCCATCCCCTGCCACGGGCAGGGACACCTTCCACTGTCTCAGGTTACTCCAAGCCCCATCCAACCTGGCCTTGAACACTTCCAGGTATGAAGCATCAACAAATCCTCCAAAACCACCTTTCTAACACCAAGTTTTTCCTCCACATCTACAAATCATCCCTTGGCTGATGCCAGGGGATGCTATTTTCTTCACTGAAGGGAGAGGGTAGCACTCCCTGGTGTGCAGAGGGACAGGGCATTTAGCCATTAGTCTTGCTAAAGTAAAGAGCCCTTCCCTGGTTTCATTAAGCATCTGAATTACTGACATTCCTGTCAAATGCTAAGTGGGGATCTTTTCGAGAGTGGCAGCTGGGTCAAGATGTGCAGGATTAATAAGTTAATGCAATGGGTCCTCAGCAAGGAAATTACTTTTCTGTAGAGAGGTCTCCTGTGTGAGGAACACTTTGGGTTGTTCCTACAGGAAGCAGTGGATGGACCTGGGTGTGTCGGGCAAGCACAAGAAGACTGTGAGGCAGCTGAAAAACAACCTCCTATGGCCACAGTGTGTCACCTTTCCAAAAGGAAATGGCTGGGCATGGAAGGGGAAAACAAGACCCTTTGATGGCAAACACCAAGGTCTGTCTGATCCTCACACTGTGGATGAGAAACAGATTGGGGTGGAAAATCTCAGGTGGATTTCTGCAGTTGTAGCTAAAACGCAGAATTGTAGTTTGGATCCTCATGATATGGCAGGGTGATTCATGGTGATGCCACAGATGTCTCAGAGATGAAACACAGGCCAGGTGAGTGCTCCTGATGATTTCCATCACTGTTTCAACAGTCAGAATATTTTCTTTGGGGTTCTTCTTTTTTTTTTTTCCCCATCTCGACAATATAAATACTTCATAAGAGCAGAGCACTCTTTGCATCCCTGCCTACCCCTGTCCTCCATAGGAATAGATTCAACAAGGAGTAGACATGCAGGGAGGAGCAGCTCCCAGCTGACTCTCAGGGATGAAAAAGGTGATGGCAACTCAGGTGTTAGTGGCAGAGAGGTCTTAGGTGTGGAATTGGTGTCCTGGCCAGCAAGATAAACTCATTGCACTGAGTATATGAATAGCTATAGCATGAACAGAGAAGAAGGAAGAACACACCAAATCCCATTGTCATCCTTGCAGGAGAACAGCCTCCAAAGCTGATTCCTGCCTCAATTGAGAGATGGGATAAGAGTGTGAAGGTCTGTTTTTTTTTTCCACCATCCTCTGGACTGGGACCTGGAAGAGCAGAGCTTAACAGGAGAGTTTTAAAAGGCTCTAAACCCCAGGATTTATGCTGCAACAGCAATAAAACTCACTGGGGTGTATGTTGTAGAGGCAGCTAACACACACCTCGGGTGGCAAGACACAGGAAGGCCGTTGCTGTGTGGATTAATACCCCCATAAAACACGTCCTGTTGTGCGACATTGTTGTGAGGAGAATGGAGCAATAACTCCGGGACGCGCCGGGCGAGTGCCCAGCCCAGCTCCGTGCTCACAGATGGATCCTCAGCTTGGGGCTGGAGGCTCTCAGGGCTAATATGAAACATTTGTTAGAAAGCTGCCCCTCTCTTCCCCTACAAACAGCACAGCCCAGGCCCCTTTCCCACTACTCCTTCCATGCCTGCTCCACCACTGGCATCGTTGTTTTCTGGGTGCCCATCTAGGGTTCCAAGCATGGCCAGCTCAAGGCAGATCTTTAGCAGCTGGGTATGCCTCTGGGCAAGCCCAGGCCATGGCAAACAACAGGTCTGGCAGGGCTGAGGGTGTAAATAAAAGAGCCTGACTCAGCCAGCGCTGCTGAGCGGCCGCCACAGAGAGCCTTGAAAACTGGAAAGTATTATTTCATGTATTAATAGGCATTTCTGTTACACTCCCCACCAGAGTGTGCGTGTCCCTGATGACAGAAGTGCTTACTGGTGCTAATGAGGCAGAACGGAGAGGAAAAAATGGCCCTGTGGGTCGGGGACTGGCTGGGGAGCTGGGAGATGTGAGCTCAGCTCCTGGCTCTGCCGCCACCTCCGCCGGTGACCTTCAACACGTCCCTCCCTGCCAGCTGGGATGGATGGGGATGCTGTGCCTTCACCTGTGGGTTTTGGGCTCCATCATTAAAGAGGGGGAATGGTTCCTGTGGATTTCCCCAGGAGCTGTGTTTTCTTCTCCCCCACTTCTCCTGTAAGCTTTGCCAGCACTGATATCCTCTCTGTCTCCCTTCTGGAGTTACACACCGCCACAGAAGAGGTTTTCCTGTAAAGGGGAGATCGAAAAATGCAAAGAGGAGACACATAAGTAGGGGTGGGAGCAAGGCAGACACTGTCCCTTGCCCATCCAGGGCTAAAGATAAAGACACTCTTTTGATGCTCCAAATTAACACATACCAATGGCTCGCCCTCACCACCTCTGGTGTGTCCCAGGGATTTGCCTTTGCTGTATGGGTGTAGTTTGATAGATGAGATACCAAAACATCCCCTGGAAATACCCATCACCACTTCAGGGCTCCAGACCTGAACTGTACCCAAGATTTGTCCAAAGCATGCCAAGGACCACTGGCTACTGCACCTGGAAAGCTGGGAGGGAGTAATTGTTTTTCATATGGGATCACAGATGCCTTACAGGAGATTCATGGGTGCTATTTTAAAGCCTAATCCCAAGGCAACTTTAGAGTGAGATCCCATTAGCAGGCTGGGATGAGATGTTCCATGTTGTTTGGAAAAGCAGTGGGCTGGGCTGTGTTTATCCTGCAACCCCTGCTTGGACAGGCACCAGTAATGCCAGGATACACATTGCCTTGGAGAGAGATGCCCCAAGACACCCACTCTGGTCCACCCCAGGGCACCAAAAGCTCTTTCCTTTCTATCCCCCTGCACCAAAGCTTCCCATGGTGGGTGCCAAGTTGGGTTGGGACAGAGGACCTGGTGGGAAGTGGTACTTTCTCTCCACAGAAAAAAAATTCATGTCTAATGCCCTGGGGAAGGTGGGAAGTGATGCCTGAAGATTCTTAAAGAACCACGACATGGTTGCTTTGTCTTGACCCACTTTAGTGAGCACCAGAACCACATAACAAAATGTGAAAGCTTTTGCCATAACCACTGGGAATATCCAGAAGCCAGTCTGGCACAGGCAGGCATGAGGCTCATGTACTACATGCTGGGAAAAGCAAATAATGAGCAGGCAGCAGTGAATTTCTACATCTTTAATTTTCTCCCCTTCCTCAGAGTGGCAATGTCTGCTCAGCACATCTTGTGAGCAAAAAGCAGCTGAAGTAGAGCAAAAATAAACTGGATAGCTGAAACAGGAGAAGGGAGCACAGCTACAGCACAGCTTTGTGTAAAACCTCATTCCTTACTGGTAGTAAATAAAAATAGGGTTTTTTGTGTTTTGTTTTTTTTTTCTCAGTGACTCACAGCACAGACATTGCATGGAAAGGGCACTAGAATCAACAGCCAGGGGAAAAAAAATAGAGAGATGGAAAAATGATCATCACAGTGCATTTTTCCCATTCCCCTTTCATCTCTTACACCTGTGTTTGACTTCAGCCAACCTTACATAAATCCTTAAAACATCTGTCTAAGTCACTTATGAAAGAAGCTGGAATGGCCTCAGCCAGGCTAACAGCTCATTCTGCTGGATATCTGAGTGTTTAAACCCAAACAGAGCTGTGGATTTTGCCAAGCCAGGCGGGCAGCGGGCTCTTCCCATCAAACCCCGCTCATTCAAAGTGCTACACACTGTTTGTGCCAGGACTTATGCAGGCTCTGCCCTATGAAAGACCCTATTTATAGCTGTGAATTTCAGGCAGAGGCAGTGGAAGTTTGCTTGACCCCCACAAAATCACACTCTGCAAATGATCTTCTGCAGTCTGGGTGCACGAACCACAGGGGTGGCAAACACGAGTCTGGGATAGCCTTGGGAAGATGCAGCCCTGCCTCAGGGGTAGAGTATTAGTGCCAGTGGTCACATTCTGTGAATGGCAGGGGGTGGGATGGACGTGGTCCAAGCCCACCTGAGGTCAGGGTACATGGTTGTGACCGTGGTGGTGTCTTTGTGCTGATAAAAGGCAGGGTTGTGCTGTTGATCTTCCACTTGTGTGTTTCAGTGGTGATTATTTCATAGAATCATAGA
>VYZS01033628.1:15233-50590 GCA_013400695.1 Neodrepanis coruscans
TGTCTTCCCACGGGGATGAAGTTTGTTCTGATGATCTGTGTTAGACACAGCCCTAAAATCACACGTGGCCCCACTCTGCCACCAGAGCAGCGTGTGTTTCCCTGTGGGATGCACTTAGGTGAGACAGGCCAAGTGGAATTTGGACTAAATCACAGCCTTTCTTAACCCAGGCATGTTTCCAATTTCAGAAGTTAATGTGTGTTCACTGAGCTGAGAAATGCCAGGGGTTGGAGGTGAGTGGAAGGTGTTTGCAGAGCTCCTCCACCAGCAGCTGGCAGGGAGTATGTGCAGGAAATGTTCCTTCACCCCTCCTGCATGGGAATGAGGAGAGCAGATCCTCCAGGCAGGCTGCAATCAGCCCTGGCTGCCAGGAGTGAGTTATGGATGGGTTTGTCTTTGGTTTTCCTAATTGCCACAACGCCAGCGAGTTGTGCAGTTATTGATTTTGCTATTTACTTCACCAGTCATTTAAATGAGTGTGGAAGGGGAAACTCTCAAGTGTTTCGCTGCCAAGTCATCATTTCCATGAAGTAATTGTGGTTTGTGTCTTTACCAGGAGTCCTGACTGCATTTTTTTTTTTCTCCCTGGGAGTTGAGGACAGGGAGAGGTTCAGAATCCCTGTGCTTATTAACCTTCTGGCTTTGCAGTCTATTATTTTCTAAGCACTTCTATAGCTTGATGTAATTAGTGCAAAGCCTCTTACAATGGCAGCTCTCCTTGCAATCAGATGTGAGCCTGGAAAAAGCAATTTGGGGTTTGTTTCCCCAGGATGAGGAAGCTGCTGGATTTGGGTCCAACTCTGGCAGTGGACAAACAGCCCTTGGGGCTTAATTTCTTTCACTTTTTATTCGTAAGAATTGTGTTATTTCCTCACTTGACCAGGGTTTGAGGTGTTTGACTGCCTTCTCTGCAGTTTGTGTCCAGAGTCAGGTCTGCCTCTGTAAAAAGCACAAATTTGCAGGAACTCTGCTGAGGTCAAATCTTTTACATCAGTAAAAAAACACTCTCCACCTGCCTGGTGGTGTGCAGCAAAAAATATTGCAATAATACACATGAGACTGGAAAATGTGCTGAGGCAGACAGGTACTAAAACCAGCAGAAATCTCTTCTCTCCCAATGGGTCAGAGAGGCCAAGTGAGGCTGTTTAGCCATGCAGTTAATGTATAAATATATATATATATGTGTGCAGGTATCTTTATAAGTGTATATGCTTCCAGATTTATTTTTTAATTGTGAAGAAATGTCTTGGAATACTCTCCCGATAGTTTAAATGGGCTGCTGAGGGGATTTCAATCCTAAGAATATTAAATTCTTATTCCAAAGGTGGAATTGGGTGTTTTGTCACAGGTATTATTTTCCTTTCTAGTTTAGCTGTTTATTTTGCTTTGGGTGGTGGTTGCAATTTGGAAGCTGATCAAAAAACCTTCCTGGCCTTATTTTTGTTCTTTACACCATTTGCTCAAAAAAAAATTAATTATATAAAACCCCACAAACAAAACCAAAGGTTCTGTCCCTTGTGCTCCCATCTCCAAAAGATCCTTCAATCATACTAAATGCCTCAAAACTGTTGTGGTTTCTGGAGTAGTTTTTAGGTCTCTAAGATCAGAAGGATGCAAAGCAGTACCTAAAACATTAATTTTCCCAATACTTGAGAAACTGCAACAAGGCCACTTTAGGAATATGTTATTTAAGTGCAGCAGAGAATCTTCCTGAAATATTTTCTTTGCTTTTTAGCTGTGTATTCAAACAGATTAAAATTACTGGTCTGGCTGTACTTTGATGGCTGAACTTTGCACACTGTCTGAAACAAGACTTTTTTCCTACTTCTACATCTTTTCCCCCGTAATTACAGGACATAATATTGATGTTTTTCCTACTTTGCACAAAGGTATAATCTGGCATTTATTTGTGAAGGAAATTTATTTGATTGTTGGAAGAAAGGGAAGGTTTGTGTTTCTTTAATCATGCTGTACAAATGGATTTTAGAGAAGCTGAATGAGTATCAGTGAAAGCTTTATTATCCAAGTTTCATCCACCTCATGGGAGTAATTTATCTCTTCATCCAGGTTTTTGCCTGAGGAGGGAAGATTAGCAGAAAAGAGAGTTTAGTAGGAGTGAGCCTCCTTTGATCACTCATTTTATGATAGATCATATATGCATTTTAATGCCAGAAGTTTGTTAAAATCTCAATAAATGACTTCAATTTATAGGTGGCAGAGCAATCAACCTTTCTGTGGCAGAGACCAGTGAACTGAGAGCATGGTCACGTTCCCAAATGGAACAGATGCCCTAAAAATGAATGTTTGATTATGGCAGGTTTTCCAGGAATGACAGAGTGTCCAAAGGCTGATTTCCTGTCATCACCTCAGAATCATTTCTCTGAGATTTTAATGTTAAAAGTGGAGGTGCCCTGACCTGCAGGGTAAAGAGCAGCAGGTAAATGACTTTGGCAGTCATTTCACATTTAGATTAGATTGCAAGAAATGGCCTTAGAGCCTGACCCACGCTCACCCAGAGACACAAGCTCCTCCTTTATTTTAAAACCTTTGCAAATTGTACAAGAAACTCTAGAAATGGAGCCAGTTGCAATTTTTTTTTGAGGACAAGCTGAACCACTGAAATAAAAAAATAGAAGTGGACAGGAAAGCACTAAACTTAAGGTGTGAGGTAAACTGTTGTGTCTGCTGGGAAACTAGGAATTCCTTTAGGTTGGATGCCCAATGACTTAGACATTGTAGTCTTTTCTTTGCCTGGATCTCTGTCTCCCTCCACTTTCCTGCTGCCCTTCCAGGTGTTCTCCACCCCAGTGCTGTGCCTTCTACCACTGCCCAGCTCCAATGAGCTGCTCTAATGAGGAGGAGTTTGTTATTCAGCAGAATTCCACTCTTAGTGCCTGGCCCATGTTTTTTGTGGGATTGTTTTGGGTTTTTTTGAAGAGATGGAGGGCAGGATATCCCGTGGCCCTTTGCTCCCTTGGGACTTGCTCTGCTGGTTGTGGAGCATTTCTGAGAAAGCTCTGCCCTTCAGAGGGGAGATTGGCTGTTAGAGCTGGAATCCTTCTGACTGAGAAGCAAATCTCTCTTGGAGCATTAGGCAGCTTTTTTTAGGCACTTCCAACTCGGGTCCAGAGGCACCTGCAAGACAAGGATTGAGATATTAAATTTAATTTATTGGGAAGCCAGACATGAAAGGAAGAGAAGTCATTACAGTCTTTGGTGCTGAGGAGAGCTTTGATTGTACTTTCACTTACAGAAACACTATTTCCTCTTCTCTTACATAATTTTCCTAGGGAAGAAGAGAGGTGGCTTTCAATTTGCTGCTGGCAGTTTTAGTTATACTACTTAAAGCTACTTCCTTGCTGTGCTGATAAATGAGGGTTGGGACACTTCTTCTCAGTGATATCCTCTAATTTAAATCTCCTTTCTGTTGTATCTATTACATTTTCCATAGTGTATTTTGAGTGACCTTTGAAGAGTCCAAGGCCAGGCTTGGAGCAGCCTGGTGTGGTGGGAGATGTCCCTGCCCGTAGCAGGGGGTTGGAATGAGATGAGCTTTAAGGTCCCTTTGAACTCAACCCATTCTGCATTTCAGTGTTCAGTGAGTTTGAGCCTGTTGCTGGTTGGTGACATTGAGCTGAAAAATCCTGACACCCCTCTCTGAGCTCCTCAGGTTCCCACTGAAGTCTTGGGGATTTATGAAAGGGAGATGGAAGTAAATAGATGTATTATGGACACCTTCTGGCATTCTGGCACTGTCTGCTCCTGTGGAAGCACAGGATGGCTTGGCAAGGTGCCTGGGAGGAGCAGGCAGCTGCCTGTCACAGCTCCTGCTGGGAAGGGGCCTGGAGCAGAACCTCAGCTGCTCTGGCATCACAGCTCAGCAGCTGAAGCAGAATTCATGTTTTAAAAATATTTAAATGATATATAATTCAACAGGAAAATGAAGTGGAGCTGATCTCTCCTTGTCCTTGCTAGTCTGGAAAAGGCAGATCTTGTGCCTTTGAGCCACAGCAAAGCCTGGCTCAGGATAAAGGTGGTGGAATCTCTTTTCCTGCTCATTCTTTGTTGTATCACATCACTGAAAACATTTCCTGCCCTATTAATACAACTTTGCTCTGTAAAGACAGAGCAGGTGCCTATTTAATTTTCATTATCTGAATTTCTGGCACTCCTACTTTCAAGACATTTTGGGTAGACAAAACAGTGATTTAAAACATCAAGCAGCATTTCTGGCCTGTTTTCCACTATTTATAAAATTTAGATGTACATGCATGATGAATCAGAGTCTTCTGCAGCCAGAGCTCCCTGGAAGAAATGTTTGATGCTGATCAGAGCTGTGTTTATGCAAAGTAGAAAAAACAGATACAAGGTTTTCTGTCTTAAATGCTAATCCTGAGTGAAGACATTTTGGTTTTTAATAGCAGGAGAGAGAGAAAAGAGGATTTTCAAAGCACACAAAGCAAAAACAATCAGGGTTTGTGTTTACATGCAACAACACTGATTTGAGATTTTGGGGTTGGGAAAAGGCTTGTTTGACAAAATCAGCCCGAACAAATCTTGTGTACAAAGCTGTAATAACCCCTGAAATAAACACTTGGGCTGGCAAGGAACGTGCTCCATCGATTTTCAGAGCTCATTGCTTGTCATATTCCTGCAGCACACTCACTACAACAACCCCTGGCTCTTATCGGGCTCCGAGCAGGTGGCTGAGCTGACAACAACATCTGAGACTGCAAACCCCAGCCTGAGACAGAGCCACCTTCTTCCAAGTGATTATGGAGCTCAAACCAGCCCCTTTTCCATTTGCAGTTCTCTCCCAGAGCTCTCACAGACCATTTGTACAGTATCTTCTTGCTCATCTCCAAGGCTGCTTGTTGCAGAGTTCACATCTCTGCTGCTTTTGTAAGGGAAGAGTTGTGGGGAGGCTGATTAAAATCATCTTGAGAGTGATAATTAGGATACAGTCTGCAATCTAAACCACTTACCTGGGTGACTGTTTATCCTTCATCCAGATAAATATTAGCAGGGTTTGGGTTTTTAACTTCTGGGCAGTGAGTCACTTATTTCTCTGCAGCAACAGGACTGTGATCTGCTTTGGAATGATGGGCTGATCCTCCTCTCTTCTGTAAGGAAAAAAGTTTCCCTGAAAGCACAGCTACTATTTCAGTTCAATCAGTAAATTGCAGGAGTGAACTGAATTCTTATAACCTAAAAATAATTTAAAAAATAAATAGCTTAAGGTAGGGACGGTTTGAAACACTTTGGGCCTTAGAAATCTGTGTTATGGTTTGTCTGGCCTTTGAAGGAAAACAGGGTCATACAGAAAACTCAATATATTTATCTAATATAATATATAATTATATAATGTTTTACATATACTACAAATGTATAAATACATATATAAAAAAATCTAAACTGTGACATTTCTGAAGCATGGCTGCAACTCCTGCTTCTGATCTTTTTTTTTCCTGCTATTGCAGGTACAACATTTTCCATTAAATTCCAACTCAGTAACAATTTGCCATTAAATTTAGGATACCAGGGAATGTATCTGTCACAAACACCAAGGTAGACAGTGCCCACATCAGGGAAATCCATAAAGAAGTGGAAACTTCTCAAGGGCTGTCACAGGCAGGCTCAGTCCTGAGCACACCAATGCAGATGCTGCCAGAATAATTCCTTAGAGCTTGGAAAATGTCCCAAGGCTCTCCCAGGCTCTATTTGCATGGAAGAGGAAGGATTTTTAGCTCTGAACAGGAATCTCTGATATTTCCTCTCACAAAAACACTCCTCTTGTTTTTTCCATGCCTTGCAGTGATGTGTGGAGTGAGAAGCAGCAGTGATTCATCAGGGTGAGGAGCTGCCTGTGGGACACAACATCAAGTTACTGTTTTCCCAGCCCTTAATAACATGTTTTTTAAAAAAAGTGATTGATGCAAGCTGTCAAATCAGGGTGATGTGCCAGCAGGTATTTTGCCTAATTCTCTCGTGTTGTTCCCATTGTGAATTTCAATCCTGGTCCTTTGTTTTCCTGGTCAGGAATTTCTCTTGGTGCAGCACGTGGTTCTGTGACACTGCTCATGGACCAGTGACAGAGTCCTGCTCTCACCTCCTTGTTGGGCAAGGGCTGTAAACTGGAGTTAACAAACCCCTGAGGGCTGAAAACCAGGAGCTGTTGGGTTCACCCTTCACTGCCAAGCCTTGTCCAACTTGCCTTCAGACAGGACTTTCTGGCTGCAGCCACCAGTGAAGCCCCCCCTGGGCTGGCTGTGGGCAGAGCTGGGCAGTCACAGAGCAGGGGGCACATCCCTGGGGCTGCACTCGTTGGGATTTGACAAACCCTCCTGGATTCTCCCAGATTTGCCCATTTTTTATAAGCCTCTTAAAGAGAATTGCCATATGGCCATCAGTGTAGCAGAAAGACTTTAAAGTCTAAGATATCTTTAAGAGAATTCTTTTTGTAGCTATCTGAGATAAAGGAGATTTTTGCACCCTCATAAATACTTACTTCTGTTTCTACATTTGAAAATTTAGTGTTCAGAACATACCCATTCACACTGAAAGCATTTTTGCTATTAAATTTCCCTTGATTTCTTTGAGAGGAGGGAATCAAAATGTGATCAACATGGTTACTAAATATAACTCTCAGTTGTGCCTGTGGTTTTGGAGTAGCAAGGAAAAGATCTATGTCAGACTCCAGAGCTGCAAATGATTGCAGTAATTTAAGTAAATAAGCTGTTTTTTTCATTATAGAGAGTTGCCTTGCTGGGCTGGATGGATGATATATTTGTTTTTTCATAAATATAAATGTCTGTTACTGATGGAAACAGTCAGCTGTCACTACAGTACAAATGCAAATTGCAAACTGATGGCTGAACAATTAAGATCTAGTGCACAGAGCTCATTGCCACTGGAGGACTGTAATTGAATTCCTATTTCTGTCAGACAGGTTGAGAATTACTGTAATGAAGAGCATCAGTTTTCTATTTTACATCTCATTGTTTCCCAGCCAAGGAGCATCGTTGGTAGGGAGGTTCCCACAAACAGATCACTGAAAGAAGAGCAGCAAATGGCAGAGGGATGGCACCTGCCATTAAAGGGGAAGGTAATTAATGCTCTTTGCTCGATTCCCACATGCCCAGAAATCCAGGGTTCTGAAATCACAACTCTTCCCCCAGTGGTGTTGGTGTGTACACAGAGAAATTGGTGGTCAGGCTGTACCCAAAGGTTGGCTAATACAGTAAATAATTGGGTAACTTGATACAGCCTCTAATACCCCAAAGTCATTCACAATATAATAAACACCTCTGCTCTGGTGTATTTTTAAGTAATCTTTTACTATATCTGTGAGAATAGGTATTTATTTAACTGGTATCTCCTTTAATATTCCAGGTGTGCATATCCACATGTGCCTGGCAATTAATTGCAAGAACTCTGAATAACCTCTAGAATGAGTGAATTTAGAAATAGTGACGGGTACGAACAAGGGAAGATGAAGTCATTACTTACAAAATGCATCAATTGGTGTCAACTCCTTCTCATACAGGCATTCCTGCTTCTGATATTGCAGGAAAAGGCATGAAATAGGGAGTAAGGGGTGTTTGTTCCCCTGAGTTTCTTCTTGGGGGTGTTATAGTTGATAATAAGCGCAGGTCTGTGTTCTGTGTTGCTCTGCAGGGGAAGCTTTTGTGCTCTGAAATCAGCTTTGCATCTTCTCAAGTGTCAGGGATGTGCAGCCCCCCTTCCCTGAGCAGGGTCTGAGGGTGGGGTTTGGGTCCCTGTGTAGAAAGACTTCCAAAAACTGCAGCACAGAGGGGACTCACTGCTCCCAACTGCAGCCTGTGTTGGACAGTGGGTGTCACACTGCAGGAATGTCCTGTGTGTGCTGAGTGTTTGGAGATGACACTTAAACTCTGATAACAGCAGATCTCACAGTCAGAAATGCCCAAGAATTTGGGTGCTGCAGCCAAGAATGAGGGTGCAAAAACCTCCTTTATCTCATACAGCTACAGGAAAAAAAAAAGGAAATTTGGACTGATTTGGGTGCACCAGCCTTGCTCCTCTTGCCCCAATGCCTAAACAGATGCATCTGTCAAGAGCTTTTGTCATTTCAGAGAACAGTTTGCCTTGAAGGGGTCACTTTGTCTATAAAAATGGACTTGAAACTTTTAAGGCTATTGGTGAAACATTTCATATCAAAATGCTTTGATATGAAATCTCCTTTTGATATGAAATCAGGCCTGTCCCTGATGTAGCATCAGGCTGCAGATGTGTTTCAGTCAATACAGGTGTGAGTCCAGCAGGACAGAAAGGAAGCACCTGCTTCATCCAAGCAGCTCTAAATCTTTTGTTAGACCATGTCATAAATGCCATACGTTAGGAAAATTATTTGAATTTAAACTATTGCTGTTGTGAGTAATTCTGCCTGCTTAATTTTCAATTACCCTGCTCAGCATGATGGTGCATATATTCAATATATTAACTGTGGAAAGAGAAGGAACATTCTGGAATATGAATAAGCAATGTGCTGTAGTTGTCTGAATAGTCATTTTTTATCATTTAAAACAGCACAGGAGAAAAATAAAATCGAGGGTTCTGCACAGCTTTTGTGTCTATTTTTTAATCCTCAGAGGTCCTGCATGTATTCAATACAGGAGTGTAGATACCCCACCATAAAAATGAAGATAAAATGGCAATTTTCCTGCTTGCTCTGGAAGGGAAGGCACCTGGCTCAGATGGTGATGAAGGAAAAGGACTCTTTAGCCAGTCCAACTGATATTATTCCTGAGTTTTTCAGTCTTGTGTAGTATGAAATTCTTGCTCCTGTGATCACCAGAACTCATTAGTAACCTGGCTGTGGCTGATTTCATTTAGTCTGTGAATACTCAGCAGAAAATTCCCTGATTAGCTGTTGTGAACTCGGGTTTCCACAGTGGAAGAGTAAATCCATCAGGATGCTGCACAATAATTCTATTGTCACATTGAATATTTAATGCAGGATTCATTCTTTCTCTGGAGATTCCAGCAGTTGGTGACACTCTCCAGCTCTTGTTGCTTCAAGAACCATTAGCTGAAGGCAGGAGAGCAGCAGCTGAGAACTAATTTCTTTAGTTTTCTTCCAGGGACTCCAGTGCTCTGAAGTTTGTGCTGATGCAGAGGTGGGAATGACAAACAGCTTCCTTTTGGCAAAAGCAAACCAATTACAATCTAATAAGTGTTACACCCCAGCAGCTGAATAATTCATGGTATTGGCAGAAAGCTTCTGCTCCATAAGTCTTTTCAGTCCAATATAGGGGGATATAAATAGATTAGAGGAGTGAGATCCATCTCCTCCCTTATTTAGAGGTTATTGTATGTCAATAGAAACGTGGTCCCCCCCTCACAGGGTTTTCCTGTGCATCACATGATGGGCTTGAAAAGCCACTTAATTTAAAAAAAGCCTCAAATTAAAATGCTCTTACTTTCAGGGGATGGTTTCACCCTTGATGGATATAAAAAGTCTCTTCTACTGCCAGCCAAACCTTCCTGTTTTATGTTCCTGTGTTGCTTATTTGCTGGAGAACCCCAGAAAACCAAACTGGTAACAACTCAGGGCTAATTGGAGTAACCTAAAGAGTGTCCAGTTCCCCCAGTGTGGCCCAATCCTTATGGATGAAATTAGGAACAAGCCCTGTTCTGGAAGGATTTCTTAGAATTTCCAGCTCATTGGCTTAGTTGCAGGTTAAAATGACATTTAAAGTGGCCAATTTCCATGAGCACCAAGCCAAGCCTGGCTGTCACTGCCCTGCCAGGGAATATCTCCAGGGGGACACAAGGTGTGTTTAGCAGATGCAGTGCTGGCTCCTACCTGAGGAAAAAATCCTGGCACCAGAGCAAATGGGAGAGTTTCTTCCTGAATATGAAACTTTGAATGCCAAAATCTTGTTGAAATTCATTTTGGTTCTTTTAGGCCTAATGACAGATAAGCAACCACTTCTATATTCTTAGAATAATTCATAAAAAGGCTTCTGTTTGGCAATCTCAGGGATTTTTCTCTGGAAGGTGTATATACACCTCTAAAAGGAGAAAAAAAATCTAATTTTGGAACATTTCTTTGCAGAGAGGAAGACAAAGTTTTGAGGACAATACTTACTTCAGCCAGGAAAAAAGCATTCATACTTCAAATTCTCCTATTTTATTATCAAAACTCTCTTCTTTAAAGGGAATTCTCTGTTTAAGACAAAAACACCAGTAGTTTTCAACTGCTGTGTGTATGATTGTTCTATAAAGTTGAGTATGAGCTGCCCAAGTGTTTGAGGCAGAAGAATCTTTGAGTATTAATTCCTTAGTGATCCTGCATCCCTGTCCTTGCCCAGAGGGAGCAGGGCTGGAGTGTGTGCCCTGTGCCAGGGTGACAGGGCTGTGTCCCTGTCCTTTTGGGGGGGGATAATGGAGTGGGATGTTTTTCCAACTGCTAATCCTTCCCTGCCAGCCTGTGCCAGTCTGTGCCAGCAGCCAGCCCTGCTCCTCTGCCCCAGCAATAACTGGAAAATTAACTGCCAGATATTCAAAACAGCCTGCAGGGCTTTAGCCATGTAATGTCTTCTGACATTAGTGGGAGATACATGATTAAAACTTCATTCGGTGGCCTTGCCACTGTCCCTGCTGGGGTGGGGATAACTGGGTGTAGCCAGGGCTCTGGGAGGAGGGCAGGGAAGGGACCTGCTGCTCCCCATTGCAGATTCCTCACTCTGGACACATGGACACACTGAGTAAGAGAACCCCCTTTGCAAAATGATAATTCTAATGGCAGGAGGTGATGTGGGGAGGAACACGGATGAAGGGGAAGGTGGAGGAGGAAGGTCTGGCAGAATTGGAGTTGTTTCGTTGATTTTTTTCTGTCCCAGCTTAGTCTTGTCTTTTCTAGTGCAGATTTCCAATGAACTGCAGCACATCCTGTGTGATCACCTCCCCAGATGAATGTGGTTAGCCAGGGAAAATCTGTATCATTTCTAAGGCCTTAACCTTTCCCTCCATTCTTCATAAAAATATAGACTGAGCAGTAAACAGGGAATTCAGAAGTACCAGGACAACTCTTAGGGAAGATAAAAAAGTGTCCAAAAGAGCACTACTCCTGTTCCCACTCACATTAGAAGTGCTTGTATGCTTCCTTGGGGGGAAATAAGACTATTTCAGCTACTGCCTGTTCCTGAGAAATGTGTGCTGCTGCTGCTGCCCCAGGGGTTGTTCCCAGCAGGTTCCTGTCATTGTAAATAACAGGCAACACAAGTCTGAGGAAAACTCAGAGGATGGATAGTCTTTGCTCTCTGGACAGAAAAAAAAATTCAAGACTTTGAAATTCCTCATTCCCAAGAAGCATTTTGGTTTAAAATTTCACCTTTTGATGTAAGTCAGATTTTAGCAAGAAATTCTTGCTTGGGATGAACATTGGATAAAAACCCTTCAAGTGTCTTCTTTCTCTTTAGCAGTAAAAAATGAATGTTATCATTGCTCCTCATTTGGAAGCAGAGTTCTGAATCCGTGGTTGTGTGACTGTTGCAAGCACTGTGTACATTATTAACTGGCTGTAACAGCCACAGCCTCCATTATATTTTTTTAATGCAGTCCCTTTGCTCCCATCACATTACCAGAGCAGAAGTAACTTCAGAATTAATATTTGCAGTTCTAGGAAAGTGAAAAACAGGAGGCCTTCCTTGATGGCTTTTAACCCTGCACCACATTTTGCTGAAGAACACACTCAGTGCTTGGAGCATTTAGTTGAGATGAATTTCAATGTTTTTGGGTTTTTTTTCCCCCATCCTGGGGAGCAGCTGTCTCCTCTCTTCAAGGCTCTTTGTGTTACTTGCCTGGTGATGTATGTGCTGAATTTCTAGATGTCCTGAAGGTAGAGAAGTGTCCTTGTCCTCCCCAACTCTACTGTCACCTCCAGCTCCCACCTGCCACCAGTCTGTTCTGGCAGTTTCCTTTGAAATTTTTATTAAAATTGCAGTTTGTGAGGCATTCACTCCTAGGACAAAGCTTCAGAATATTTTCAGTGGATTAATTGCCCTCTTTCTTCCATTGCAAAATCATTTAATATAACCACGTTGATTTATCAGGGAACCAATGAAAAGGTAGTAAAAGGGCATGAAAAAAGAGACAATATAAAGAGCTGAATCATAATAATCTAAGGACACAATAGATTTCACCAATTAAAGACAAACTTTTTGTCAGAACATTCTTTTTTGTCAGACTATCTTCCTGGCATTTTTCCCTTAATAGAATATTTGTGTTTAATTATCTGTGCTGATAAGTGAGATCTGAGAGCTATTAGAGAGACATTATTAAATTTTGACTCTACCCAGTAAGGAGATAATGATACCAATTTCACATTCGAGTTCCAGTTTTGTAACTGTTTCTTACCAGAACAATAATCCAGAAGGACTGGAGAGTATTTCTTTAGTTTTCCACCATCCACTGCAAAGTGCTAAATGAGCAATCACTTAGTGATAATGAATTATCCAGCCCAAAGCTCTGGAGCAGAACAAAGCATTGGCACTGGGGTTCTGCCTGGTTAAACAAAGGACAGGTGAAGATGTTGGAGCGAAGAATGTATTTAAAATGCCTTCCCAGCATCATAACTCTCATGGAATGATAACTCTTCATGATGGCTTCACTTCTGGAAGTCCTTTCTTGCTTCTCTCACAGCAGACAACTTGATTTTCCTCAATGCCTGGTGCCCCCCTGGCAGCACTCTGACAGCTCTGGGCTGTAATTAGTTGGTTCCTTTGCTTGAAAGTAAAGGGGAGAAAAAATCAATTATTCTCTGGGTCTGCACAAGGTGGAATCAATGCTTTAAAGGCTTTGCTATCCCTGTTCCAAGGTGATCACAGCTCCGCTCCTGAGTTATTTCAGTGCTTCAGATGCATCCACTTGTGTAGCAGCTACTCCCTGGAACACAACAAATCTAATTTTCTAAACTGTGAAGCAAACTGTCACACCCTTACAATCACAACACACATTGTATTAGTTCAGGTGTGACTCACAGGCTGAGTGTTTGGGAGCTGCTTGGGAGTTTTGTGTTTTACTGGAACAAACTTTGGCAGCTGCTAAAGATTTTCAGTGGGAAAAAAAGACATTCTGGGTGATTCAGACTCTGCCTTGACTTATTAGAACAAGAGAGCAAAACTTGCCTTGAGAATTTGGGCCAGAGGTGCTTTCCTCTGAAGAAACAAGTCAATCTGATAAAATTTATTTTAGAGAAATGCCCAAACTATTAATGTACTGCTTGTTTACTGCTGCCACTTCTCCAAGAGGTTTTATTGACTGAATTACTGTTATGTTCCTCCTGGCAATGATCAGCTAAAGCTAAGTCTGCCTCAAACCTGAAGGTTGGAGTTAAACTTCTCTAAATCCTGTGAGCCCAGAACAGGGTTTGGTCTGGTTTAGGACACTGCCAAGGCTGAGGAGCTTTTAGCCTGTTGTAAGGACTGATTTTCATGTGCCCACTTCCTTTTTTTCCTTCTCTCAGGAACTTTTCTGCCACTATGTTGTGTCTGGCCACAAGATGAACATCACAAAAGTAGCCTCAATCTTTTGAACTGAAGTGTGGAAACAATTAGTACAGCCCTCCCAAAGATATGGCAACTTCTTCTCTGTGCAGTGTTAACACTGACAACTTTCTCTTGGCAGCATGTACAATCTAGTGCCAACAACTAAGGAGGCACTGAAACTGTTCTAGAATTAAGGACTGCAGGAAAAAAAAAGACACTTAAAATGGGTATTTTCAGCAGTGTGGTAACACAATAGATGTGTCAGGGAAGAACTGTTGCAGTATCCTGCATTCTAAAGTCACACATTAGATAATATATTTTCATTTTCATCCACATCTCAAAAGAACTAGCAAAAGAAAACATTTATACACATATGGGGAAAATGCAACATAATGTTTAACTTGCTGTGTGAGATGCTGTGTGTTTGACCCATGTTGCCCCTGCCAGCCTTAGAAAATAAGGAACTGGGAGAGAAAAAACTCACCTTTCTTATTCTTTTCATGAAAAGATGGAGGGAACAGGGAAAATCAGGTGGGGGAAGGAGTTGCCATAAAGTTTGCTGGCACTTTTTGGTGTAGGTTTGGCATCTGCTTTGGTCAGAAATCAGTTCTGAATCAATTGGTGTTGGTTGCACAGATGTTGCATGAGCTGCTCTGGTCAGAGGCTTTCCCAAAATGTTCAGCAATTGCACAGGGCAGAGTCAGGGCTGTGTCTGGAGATTGCAGAGCTGCTCTCTCTGAGCTGGACCCACCAGTGCCTGTGTGGCTGTTATGAAGCAAAGAGCTTTACATTTGCACCTTTTTTGGGGTGTGAAGGAGAGTGGGGAAGTGTCTCCTGTTATTTCATTTCAGTGTGCCTTCCCCTCCCTTGTGAGAGATTACAGAATATTCTACACTGCCTTATAAACCTCCTCTTTGCTTTGTCCTCCTGACAGTGTCTTTAGTCATAAAAGATAAAAGCTTCTCTGAAACATATTAAACTATTCAAACTTTATTACATATTTTCTTCCCTCTAGCAGGAGGTTTTTAGCACTGAATCCACAAACCACCACCAAATGCAAATCTGCAGATTCTTGCTGGTGGTGAGAATGAATTAATTGTCTCTTCTTGGTATAATGAGATCAAAACAGGACACCTCAGACCGAGCCCAGGGTTTGCTGTGTTTGTAGACTCCTCATACTTCATGATTTCTGTGGGACCCTGTGTGTGACACAAACTGATCAGTGTGAAAGAAGAAGGTTCTGTACTTTGCAGGGATAATTTCTGCCCTGAGAGGTTTTCTTCTCCTGTGCTTTGCTGCCTGATTCCTTGGGTGATTACCAGCCTTGAGACAAGGAAAACCCCATGTCTTCCAGACCCAGGATTTCTGAAACATGTTGTCACGACCTCCCTGCCAGCACAGGAGGGGCCCCACCACCCACACGAGCAGGATGTGCACAAGGACCAGGGCACACAGCAAAGGGCAGCACTGGGCATCTGTCTGAATCCTTCTGCTCTTCTGCTGGCCCAAAATAGTGCCAAAAGAGTGGCACAGCCAGGAGAATGTGCTTGGGTGGAAGAACAGGGTGTCCATACAAATGTTCCTGCGCCAGAAAGCAGAGGGGAGAAAAAAAGCCCAATTTTTTCCAAGTCTTTGGAAGGAATTCCCTGTTTGAGAACAATGCAGTAGAGGCAGGGAGATCAATTCCTTTTTGCCTGGGTGTGGAAGGACAAATGCAGGTTTTGAGCAGCTAAAAGCAAATAAACACCTCACCCCCAAAAAATCACCCCAGACAAAAATCCCTGACAATTATTCAGCTTTAAGCCTTGGCCACACTGCTCAGCAAAGGGAGAAGAATCTGCCAGACCACAGGCTGGTTTGATTCCTTGCCATCCCACATCAACCTGCTCTTCTGGAAAGCTCCTGTCCATCCTGTTCTTGTGAAGTAAAATGTAATTTTCACTGAGATTCTTCTTTATGCTTTAGTTCTTACTTAGGGACAGCACCATTCAGAAGGGAAAGCCTCTGCACTTTCCCCTATTTGAGGCACCATTATACTCAGGGATTTTGTGCTCTTTGACTTTTCTAATGAGTAAAGCTTGAAAAGGCTGCTGGCTCTGACTATTGTGAGCAGGATCTGGGACTGACCTCAGTGAAAAAGCTTTCAGTCCAACTCAGGAGTGATATTGCTGACGTGCCTTTCATAGAAGGTGTTTTATCCCTTCTTTCACTCTGATTGATGGATTTACTGGGATTATTCCCTCTGGGCTAACAGCTACAATTTCTATGTACTTAGAGAATTCAAGAGGAGTAGTACATTTGATTGATTTGTTCAGGAACTAGGTGTGATTTCTGTGAACACACTGGAAGTGTTAGATGTTTAAACCTAATTGCATATTTAACTGAGCTGTGCTGAGGTTTAACTTTAGGGCTGAGTGCTGGATGAACCAGCAGTTTCCCAGGACTGGCCAAATGCCAATAAAGCAGAAGAGCCCTGTCTGTGCAGCCTCTGAGTTTGCTGCATTTTTGAGAGTTTGCAGCATTTTTCCAGACCTTCCTCCCTGCAAACATCCTTGCTCACAGCTCAGACTTTGAGATAAAGCAAGTTGCCTGGAGATTCCCCTTCCCTGGGAGTGTTCAAGGCCAGGCTGAATGGGGCTTTCAGCAACCTCATCTAGTGGAAGGTTGGAAATGATCCTTGAAGGTCCCTTCCAACCCAAAGCATTTTATGATTCTATGAAACAGAAGATTTTGAAGGGAAGCTGTTCTGCCTCCAAAACTTGGCCTCCCTTGTTAACAGGGTACCAGTGACAGGCTCCCTCCTCTCTGGCATATTGCCCATGCTGCAAATAGCCTGGCAAAAACAGCTTAGTTTTGGTAGACTTGGGATTTGTGGTGGCAAGAAAAGCATCAGCCTTGAGGGGGTTTCAAAGGCATCTGTCCCACAGGCTGGTGGAGGCAATGAATTCCCTTCCTGCTGGGGAGACTTGGCCTTGGATTATTCACTCACTTGTGTGTCTTCCCATCTTCCCTTGACAGCCTGTCTGTTCACTGCTTGGGCTTCTCTCTGATTTTTCCCTGGGTAATTTTTCACTCTTCTTTTTTTCTCACTTAACCTGAAAGTTAAAGCAAAGACTTTCAAGCAATGATATATAATACACTGGCTGTGTCTTGGGACACAGGAAGAGATGAGATATCTTTTCACATCCCATCTTTCATGATTCCATGAATTTAAGACAAAACTGCATTTTCAGTGAGGCTCTTTGTGGGTCAGTGATAAATGGATTGAATTCACCATCTTCTCTTGCAAGAATAAGCTGTGAAATGTCAGATGCTTATTAAAATGCAAAGACCACTGCTGTCTGTTTAGATATTTTCAACGAAAGACAGACACAGAGTAATTATTTTTCAGAGTGGATACTTGTTAGAAAAAAAAAACAACCCTAAAACCAAGAAAGCCTCCAGCAAGTCACTCATTTACCAGTGGCTTTATGTTAAAAAATTCACAATTATGTTCCAGTAACACTTACCCAGTGTGACACAGTCCTTGATATGTGAGGAAAGTAAAGGAGGCATTGTAAGAGGAGAAGCTGCACCAAAATATTTTGCAGTTTATGTTGAAAATGTGCAGCTGAGAACATAATGTGGGTCTGTGCCCACAGACATGTCATGGAAATAACTTTATTGTTATTTTTTATATAGGCACACTGTGCTTATAGACCATAGTTTTAGCTTTTATATATCTGGTTTTTTGCATGTCATGCCAGAATAAATTACCACCTGCAGAGCTGTGCAGAAGGGCCAAGTGCAGAACTAACACCACAGGAGTTTTCTGTCACTGCCATGTTTCTGCCCTGCTGCTTCTCTTTCAGGGTTGTACCAGGCCAACTTCTCTTTACCAGTGTTTGCTTTCTAATCCTGTCCATAATTGTTAGAACTCAGGATGAATATGATCAGTGCTTTCAGTAATTGTCCTATAATAGCATTTTTTAGTGCTCCTTCTAGATTCTTTCTTTCATTTGCTTTCTGAATTAAAGCCACTTTAAATGCCTGTGATGGAGCAGTGAGATCCACTCCAGCTTTTGCAAATCTTTTCACTTCTCCTTTGAAGCACCTTCCCTTTCAGTCTCTTACAGTATCAATCTTTCACACAAAGCAGCACCTCTCTCCCTGAAAGAAATGCCTACTTTTCAATCAAAGAATCCACGGAGGGAGATGAAAAAAGGATTTGGCAGTTTTTGTCAAGAGCTCTCAAGAGCATCCAGCAGCCAAAGTGCAAAGGCAGGTCCATCCTGCAGGGCTGTGGGTAGAGAGAGAGGTTTGTCCTCCCTCACAGCCCAAGGGACAAGGGCAGGGACGTGGGTGGAAGTGCAGAGTGATATTCCACAGGGATGAGAGGTACCAAATGTGACAATACCAGAGCATCCCCACTCTGAAAGCCCACTCTGAAAGGAGCCCAATTCAGTTTGGGGCTGAGGAATTTTTCCCTCTCCTTGTGGGAGAAAAACAGGACCCAGCAAGTTTTCTGCTCAGGCAGACACTTGGCTCAGTCCCTCTTCCCTCAGGAGCATCCTGGGCATGGAAAACTGAGTCAGCACTGAGCTCATATGGGCTGACACTTCACCTCACTGTGTATCTGGGCTGTCACTCATGAGCTGAGCTCCTCTTTTCTTGGCAATCATCATGTTTAATTATCCTTTTCTTTCATGCATCTTGCACACGTTGCTGAGCTCTCAAAATAAGACACCTCAGCAATGGGAATAGGAGGCATGTGGGTAAATCCTATTATGCATCATGTTCCTGAATATTTAGAAGGTAATTTGAAAATTGAAGATAAATTCAGCTCTCTGACAAGTTATAGCTCAATGTCTGCTCATGGGTATGTGGTTGTGGATGTATATTCTGCATGTTCATCCTAAGAAAACATGTCATGGGCTGGGAGGCTCAGGAGAGTTCTGGATTTCAAGATTTGTTGGCCCCCCAGAACAGAACTGGAATGTAAATAAGAAAAGAAACTTTTTATGGTCTTTATTTAAAAGCAAATAGAAGCAAAACTTCTCATCAGAAAAAAAAATGAAACCGACAAAAAACAAACAACCACCCCACACATTGTTTTCCCTACTGCTGAGATCACTTTTGAGTTTCAAGCTTTTTCAGACAGAAAAATAAGAGGGAAGTTTTTGTAGCCATTACTCTCTCCAGGGGACAGTGGTTCAGAGCAGTTTTATCAGGATGAGCTACTAATGAGCCTTTCTCCTCAAATTCCCTTTCTCCTTTCCTGAAGTGACTTTGAAATTCCCTATGAAATGGGACAAACCCCAAAAGATAAAAATTAAAATATTAATAACCCAGGAACCGCCTCTCTCATGTGGTAAAACTGCTGCTGGCAGCTGCAGGGTGACTCCAGTGACTTGTGGAGCCAAGTGTGTGCTGCAGATGTGTGGGATGTTCTCCTTCCTTGTGGAGCAGAGCAGAAAGATGAGACACTGCCCAGAATCACTTGTCTTCTTGAAGGGTAGGAGACAGAGTCTGAGCTGTCTGGGCTGTACCAGTGTTCTCAGTGGAGCTGAATTCAGTGCTCTGGACAAGCCCCAGGCACCCTTCACTCTGCATTACATTCCTTGTCACTGAGTTCTGTGCCTTCCTTGGTCTGCAGCTCCACCGTGGTTTGGTGAGACAGCCCTGGGGCTCTGCCCACTGCCACCCTCCTGCTGTGGAGCAGCTGAGGTGACACCTGGGGGCAGAAACTTGTCCTGTCTGACCTCAGCTTTGTCACTGAGCAACACAAGGGACTGGCAGGGTTGAGAAGGGGATAATTTTCCCAATCCTCTGCCCAACTTCAGGCCAAAAATTACTTTCAGGGTTACTTTCCTGGGTACTCCTTGTATCTTTTTTTCCATGGCTCTCTTCTTTCCCTTTGATAGAGAAGTGGACCACCTCCCTAAGATCATAAATAAATAAGTTTCTAATGCACTCTACCTGTGTAGCAGAGGCAGCACTGTGGGAGATGTTATTTACAAGAACTTCATTAATATTTATAGTCACATTTATAGCTTTGTTCAGCAGGAGGCTTGATCAAGTCAGTAGTATGTCTGGGGATCAGTCTTTGGTACACTACTTTTAATGAGAATAATTTGCATTTAATAAAGTGCCTGAGGTAGCAAGTCTCAATCTAGATTTGATTTTTCTTGGTATTTTGGGGAAATATTTGGATTCGTGGCTTGATTTCACATCCATTTTCACTTGCAGTAATGGAATGAAAAGAGACATGTAAATCCAAAGAGTCAGGCTGACAGAAACAACATGAGAATATGCCTGGAAATAAAGGGGAGTTTTGTTCTTTTAATCCTTATAGAGTTGGCCCCTGATTACTTTTGGTGACTGCTTTTCTCTTTGGCATAATCCCTGCAGATAACCAGGATGAGCAGCTGGAGAAGCCCAGGGTGCTCCTCTGCTGCATTTGAAGTGGGGCTGACCTGTTAAATCCACCTTTCCCTCCCCACAAATGTGCTCAGGCTGCTCTGGTCTCTAAGGCTTCTTCTAATTTCACCTTTATCTCTGTGTGTGACTTCATGGAGACACTATTTAGGACCAGCCCTTCAAAGGCATCATTCTGCCACTGCAAAAAGCACCATATTTTAACTTGGCTGCAGCTATTTATAAGTACAAGGCTCTCCACAAGAAGTTGAAAGGCCAAGGAGTTGAAAATGCAGAGTGACTTCAGCTGAAGATGGTGAACAGAAATAGATGCAGGACAAAGCACAGCAGAAACCTCTCCCATTCATCCTGACCTCTGAGGAGTTGGGGGGAAAGGATTTATCATCTTTCTAGTTCCCTTCTGTTACAAAAGACATAGAAATATGCTGTATCTGGTTATATGTCCCACTTTTTCTCATGATTTTTTTTTTTTTGTGATTTAGTTCAGCCCCGAAATATCTGTGGTTATTTTCCCCAAAGAATTTGTGTTCTCCTGGCAGCAGGTGATGTGGCCAGGCTGGGTCTGCAAGGGCATCACACTGATTGTGCCTGTTATTCCTTGGGAGCATCAAAGTGTGGCCTTTGTGTGATATTACTGAGGAATTAACAATCCATTTGTGATAAGAGACATGAAATCACTGCATGCCCTGAATCCTTTGGGGTACATGTGGTCCCTGTGCACATTTTACAGAGCAACCTTCTGGGACAGAAAGTGCCCACATTCCCAGCTCTTGCTTTGGCTCCATAATCTAATTTTTTTTTGAGGTTTATTGTCATAAAGTGGGATATGAGAAGGGCCTGCATGTTTTATTCTACTTGTGAGAGCCACAAACATTTGGATGTACAGTTACCTCTGGCCACTGACAGATGGCTGCTGAGCTGCCATCTCCCAGCATAAACGTTACAATGACTTGACTAAAAGAAATTACAGCCAAAATCATTGTATGTGCTTGGGGTTTTAATATCCTTGATCAGAAAATCATTAAGATTTTAACTCATTTATATTGGTGTTTATATAACCTGGTCTATTGGAAAGTGCCTCTGCCCATGGCAGGGGGTTGGAACTAAATGATCTTTCATTGCCTTCCCAATCAAATCATTCCAGGGATCTGTGATATTGTGGAGACCTGAATCAAGTTTTAAGCAGCTGTTACAACAATTTCCTCTGGATAAGCATTTTCTGTCCAGCTGACTTGTATATTTTACCAAAATTTCAGGAATGGCTCAGCAAACAATTAAATGAAGGGCTCAAATGGGCTGACCTTGCTGAGCTGAAAGGAAGAGGAATAAACAGAGGATCTGCCCCTGCAGGTGCTTGAAAAACCGCTGAAACCTTGACCCAGGATGATTTAGAGCCTGAGCAGGGTTTATGTAAATGCCACAATTCTTTTGCATTCACACTTCAGTGCTTCTCCACTTCCTCAGGAGGATATTGTTGTGTCCCAGGTCATTAATCTCCCTGCACAGGGTCCTATTGTGCTCAAGATTTGTTAATATGTTTGGCAGCCCTGCTTGTTGCTTTTGAGCAGAGATAGAACATTTACACAGCAGCTATTTGTACAATTCCTGTAACATGGCAGATCAGCTTCCAGTTAGTGTCAAGAGTTTTCTGATTCCCTGGAAGGACTTTTTAAGAAGGAAAGATCTAGAAGATCTTATCACAGCATCATCTCTGTCTTCCTCTCTTGCATTGAAATTTATCCTCTGGCTGTTGTGTACCTACTAATGTACTTACTGAGGATGTACCTTCATGACTTAGTTTGTTACATACATTGTAAAAGCCCAAAAAATTTTAATTATACTCTGCAGGATTATTTTAAGAGCTCTCAGACCTTCCACAGAGCTTGTCCCATAATATTTCTTTGTGTTCTCATCTCTCCCTGCCTTTGGTACTGAAACTTTGTCTCCATGACACACTTGGTTATGGAGAATCCCAATGGAAAGCTTGTACTTGGTGTGAGTTTAATACAGCAGATAAATAAACCTGTGCTGAGGAATCAAACCTTTCATTGGGGTCTAATATTGCTTTGTCTCAGTTTATATTTAATAAAACAATTGCATTTCCAAGCATCTATTGTAGACAGGCCCTGTGTGACAGCCAGGGAAAATATTCCAGGTTCTGTATTCCAGTGTGGAAATATTTGAGCTTCTAAACAATATAGTGAGAACCATCAGCAGTCACAGGTAAAATGTGATTAAGGACATCACCATTCTAAATGCAAAACTATATTTTCCAACATAAGGAATCACCAGAAGGAAAACTTTAGGCTTTATGATAAGCAGAGATGAGCTGTCCACAGGGAAGGGAATGAGTGGTAATGATGATAACACATAAACATAGGTTTATAATTGAGATGGAAAAAACTAAGACAAGCCTTAATAATTGTATGCACTGCCAGGGTTTCACTCACAATGATTCCTAAGGCACAGTGGCAAATCCTACATGTGCTTGATTAAGACAAAACACTCAGATACAAGTGTGAATTAAGACTTACAATGTGAACACTCTAATTAACTGAGGCAGATTTTGGCAGCAGCAGATTGCAGGGTTGTTGTCCACGTTATAAACAGGATATGGTCACTGCAAAGAGTTGAAAGGTCAGTTTTTTGGGACAAAAAGCTCTACAAAGGCTCTTTCCATTAATACAGCAAGATGAGAGAGGACATGATCACCAACCAAAGCTGGTGTTTCTTCACCTCTTGCATGTCACAGCCATCACTTCCCTCTGTATTTAGAGAAAGTTTTTCATATGGCAAACAGATTTCTTTGGTGCCCATTTTAATTTCTTTCAGGACATAGTTTTCCTACAGAAAATTGCATTGGGGGGGGCATCAAAGTTGGGGCAAAAAGCTGATTATAACTAAGAGCTTTATTAGCAGAGGGGTTTGGTGTCTGCCTTGCATGGAGAGGTCATAGCAGAAATCCCTCATGACACAGCACCACAAGTAAAGGATCATTAAAATACATCTGAAAACAAAAGCAGCAAAGCTGCAGAGAGATTGGGGTGAGGGTTTCATTCTCATCACATATGCCTAGTTAAAGCAAATGAGTATTTTTATAATCAGGGTTCAAAGGTGACAAAAAAGGAGCAAACTGCAGGCAGTGTGGGCTCACTTCACTGGTGACAGATGCACACAGAACCTTGAAATGCTGCTTGACTTTTATAGGAAGCTGTAAATCAGGCCTGGATTGCTTGAAAAGTTCAAGAGCCTTAGAAAATGTTTTAGCTAAATGCAGCTGAGTTTTATGATTGTGCTTTGCTGCTCTGAAAATGAGCAGTGCAATGAAGTTATTTAAGAATCTCCCCAAAGCAGAACATTGTACCTGCCAAAAAGAGAAGTAGAATCCAATGCTGTTTCATTTGTCATCTTTGGAGATGCAGCTGAAAGGTTCACCAGGGTGAAAAGAAGCCCCATTGTAAGGGCTGTAATTTGTAAGTATTTTTAATAAGATTAAAAAAAAATCATGGAAAGGATATTTTTCATGGTTTTAATCTCAGTTGTAGAGCTTTAATGTGCAATGTGTACTTGGTATTACACAGGAAAACAAAAGATGCAATGAAATATCCATATTATTACCTATTTCCAATTCAAGAATATAATATTTACCATTCTGATGTCAAAAAGGGCCCAGGGGGTTTAGAATCTTACCCTGCAACTTAAATGTGCTGCAGTAGTTCCTGCCACTATTTCTACTTCTTATGGCACAGGAAAACACGGGGTATAATATAATTTATTTACTTCAATGTATGAATACAAATATCTACCATAAGGAAAATTCAGGTTGCATTTTGCAGAGTAACAGATAAATTCCCTACAGTGATGCCCTGATTAACCTTGAATACTTTTCCCTGCAAATCATCCTGGGTTGGTGGAAAGGACAATTTCCTTTGCTGCTGTCCTATTTATCTGCTCCAAAGGCTTGCAAACCAACTGGCAGCCAGAGCTGGGCATCTGAAATGTGTCCATTCCAAACCTGGCAATGTCCTTTCCTGGGTTTTAGGAAACTTGAACAGGAATCAATTGAAAGTGCAGAAACACTTTGTGAATTGACACACAGCAGTGTTGTGCTGCTGGTAAAGAATGCAGAGGGAGAGAGAGAGAAGAGGTTTCCATGCCAGCAAATGTCTCTCACTGTACCAGAGAACAAAGTGTACAGACCTGGACTATAATTTGTATTTGCCACAAGACTCAGAGATGAGAGAAGGCTGAAGCTGGGACGATCCAAACTGAAGGACTCGTACTGTGCTTTTTGAGCCAGAATGTCTTAACTGGGAAAAGACACACTGAACTCCTGAAAAAGGAGTAAAATTGGGGTTTATTTCACTGACAGCTGTACATGGCATCTGCAGGAAAATCACCAGCCATGTCTTTGTCAGCTTTATGCATCATTTGAAAAGAGTGATTCCTTTGAAAATCCCTCTTTGCTGCATCATCATTTATGTCAACAAGGTTCTCTCTTGCTTTGAGCACATGGTCCCCAGGACTGGGGACCAGCACTGAGTCCTGAGCACAGGTTTGATGAGGAGGGGCAGAGGGAGCTCAGCCTGGGAAAATGGGATTCAGAGAGAACCTTCTGACTCTCTACAACCACCTGAAAGCCAGGTGGGAGCTGATCTCTCCTCCCAAGCCATATGATGAGAGCAAATGGCCTTCAGCTTTCCTAGGAAAAGGTTAGATGGGATATTAAGAAAGAATTCCTCACTGAAAGGGATCATTAAGCACTGGAACAGTGGTGGGGTCACCATTCCTGGAGGGATTTAACTGATGTGTGGACGTGGCACTTGGGGATGTGGTTTAGTGATGGGATGATGTTTGGAACTGAGCTGCAGTGATGGGTTGCAAGGCAGGGAAAGGCTCATAAAGTCAAGCTTTGGCTTTACAAGACAGAGTTGCAATTATTTTTCTGGTAGGGAATGACAGGGCCTTTATAGGGAGCCAATCAAATAAACAGCACATGCATTTCACAGCAGTAATGGAGTTGATTTACAGCTGTGACTCAGGAAACTGAACTGAGAGGTTGAAATGATGATGGCAGTCATCACTGACTTGGGCATTAACTTGCTGGGATACAAAAAAAAAATCACTCTGTAGGAAGTAAATTAAAATCCATGAATGAAATTAATTTAATTTGTACTACCTGACCAGCAGGCTTTATATTTCATTCAGATGTGATATGCTATAGAGTGCACTCAGAGGTCACTGCTGCCACAGTTATTTGAAGAAGTGAGAGCAGCAAGTTGAGACCTAAGAGTGAAGATGTAGGAATTAATTTAAGCCCCAACTCAAATTGGTGCTTCAGCTGAATTCTGGCCACAGGTCAATTCGAGCTTATAGGAACTTCTGCTGAGACATGGAATTCCCAGATGTGGAAATAAGAAGTTTGGACTATAGCAGGTGTGATTCTGGCTGGGAAAGTATTTTATGGTTGGGCAGGGGCAGTGCTGAGATCCTGTGCCCAGGGCTGCAGCCCCTCTCCATCACCGAGGCCTTCCTGAGCTGACCACTCACCTATTTCTGAGGTCATTTCCACCCCTTCTTTTCTGTGATTTTATGAGGAACTTGCCTTTTTAAATGGAAGCCAGCTACTTCATGCTGCTGGAGACAGACATGCATATTCTGGTGTAGGAATGAAGTGTGATGTCAGACTTGCTGTTTCTCTCAGTGCACATTCTCCCTGTGTGTCTGCAAAGGCAGACAGTGGCTCTTGTGAAAATCCAGTACAATCAGCTTCATGATAATTTCCTTTTCTCCCCCTCACTCCTTGCATGTCTCTGTTTCCTTTCAATACTCTGGCACTTCTCCAGGCTAGAAATGTGATGAAAGAGCAGGGCTGTGTTATGAGCATTGGCAAAGTTTCTCATCATTCCTTGCTCTCTGCTGGCTGACCCTCACCTGAGCAATGTCAAACCATGGCTCTGATTTGGGCACTGAGTATGAGGTGCCCTGTCAGAAAAATCTGGAAATCAGCTCTGAAAGTTGGCTGCTCAGTGCTGTCAAAGCTCATAAAAGCCAAGCCAGGTCTGTAAAGCTCTTTTTGCCCCAAGATTTATGTAAGGTAGACATGAGTAAGCCAAGTGTATCTGCTCCTTAGGGCAAGTGTATCATTCTTGTGCTTTTGGGCCTCTGATCCTCTGTCTCTGACACCTTGCCCTGGACAGCTTTTCCTGGCAGACAGGATTTGGAGAAATGACTGAGGTGTGCAGAGGAGCAGAAATATGCTGCTCCCTGCTCCCATCAAGGAGGGGCAGCCCTTGTAAGTCCCTTCCAGGGGGTGAAATGCAGAAATGCCCAGCTCAGCAGGGCTCCTCCCAAAGCAGAACAGGGCTCACACGCCACCCTGTCCCTCTGCAAATCAGCTGGAGACTGAGCTCTGAGACTAGTCCTTCATCTCTGCAGGCTCAGTTCTCTTACACTGCCTATGCCACTAAAACCTGAGATATGTGGGATAACTCCTTGTGAGTGCCAACAGGGAGACACCTCAGGCAGGGCACATTTTTAATGTCTGTCCAGGTACATTCAGAAAATGGATCAGGTGAGCAGATCCAGCAGTGAGGGGCTGAGAGGAGACCTGGGGCTCAATTGCTTTGCTTCACAAACCTATAATTTTCTTCCTGAAGCTCAGAGTTGGTCACTCTGCTGATGATGGATGTCACAGTTGTGCCCAGAGGTTGACCCTGGGCAATCAAAGTGTGAGGGAAATGTGTGTTAAGGAGCTTCCCCTCAAGTGAACTCTTGATGGCTGAGCAGGGAGGGCTGCAGCACCTTCTTCCAAGAATCTCTTCTTCCAAGCAGAGTTTTAAGCTCCAGCATGATTTCATCCTCTCTTCAGTCATCACAGACACTCTCCAGCAAAGAACAAAAGCTGCCCATGCCTCAGGAGTGAGCTTTTCACATACAACCATCTATCCCTGGAGTTCATCAGCATTTGGGTGTTTGCTTTCATTTGGGCTCTCTGCTCCCAGGAAGGATTGTTCTTGCTGCATTCCTTCCACAGCAGAGGCATTAACAAGTCTCTTCTTGGTTGTCCACTTGCACAAAACTTGCAGAGACTTGTTCTCTCTGGGGTAGCAACATCTTTGTCACACAGGATTCATTTGAGGGAGAAGGAAGCAAAGCACAAAGGCTAAAAGGCATAAAAAAGTGAGCTGTGGGCAGGATTTCATTCAGTGATAAGACAGGTGTCTGGATTTTGCTTTGTGGGCTTTTTTTATACAAATACTGTTGTTTAATTAATGTCAGTAACAAAAAAATTGATCCAGGCATCACTGTGACAGAAAATACAGATGAGTTTTCTAAGAATATAGACCTTCACTTTTATTAATAGAAGACAAGGTTGTCTTTTCAATGAATGATAGAGAAATTAGGATAGACTTAAAGATTAATTGTACTCTCTAGGTATGGCTCTTCTTAGAGGAGAACAAGAAAAAAGTAAATGACTCAATTTTTCACATTTTTCCTGGTTTTCATCTCCCTTAAATACCCTGTTCTTCCCAACTCGAGCAGCTTTAACCTTCCTAATTCACAGGATGACTCAACCTTGTCCTCAAAAGTTACCAAGAGAAGCGAAATGTCAGATGATGTATCTGAAAAGCTTTTGGTATTCAAAGCTTGTGTCAGCCTTGGGAATCCTGGAGAAGCAGCAAATTCTCATCAAGAAGTAAATAACAGATGCCAAAATAGAAAGGTTTCTGATTTAATATTCCTACTGTGAATTATTATAGCCAGTCTATAATATGATTATTATATTATTATAACCAGGATGGTCATTTCTGTCCAGAAATTTGTGTGTAGCTTTCTGAGACCCAAGAAAAAGCTGGTTTAATACTACACATTTAAAAGTTCAGTGTTATCTGTGCAAGTTTCTGTATGTTTTCCCTTTAATGGAGACTATCCCTCTGAAATTACTGCTTATCTTTCCCAAATGTTCAGTTCAAGGTGGTGGACAGCTGATATCAGGTTATAAGGTTAATAATTTGTTCTGGAACTGCTGTTAAACCTAAAATTCACCTTAATATCCCATCCCCATGGTGTGGCTTATAAACAATCTACTGGCCCCTTTTTAGCCTGGCTGACACCCAGTAGAGTCACCTGCACTAAAAATAGGGAAAAAGCAATAATTACAACTGAGCTGAAGCAAATCCAGTAAATCTGAGGAGTCCCACGAGGATAAAAGAAGGGAAAGAAATTGAAGAGTAGCTCAAAGCTGGAATGAAACTTGGAAGATTCTGAAGAAGTGTAGAGGCAGGCTTTGAGCTGGGCTATAAATAAGTTTGCTGTCTGCATTTCCAGAAATCCAAGGGAAGGTGCAGCTTTACTTTTCCTTACTGCCAACTCCAGAGCAGCTGCAAAAATGGCAATATTTTTGTGTAGCATTTGCAGCTCAAATATTGCAGAAATAAAGCAGAACTGCAGATTTCCAGGCTCTGACACACATGAGATTCCCAGAGCCACTCAAGGGCAGCACCCTGAGCCTTTCTGGCTGTCTTAAGGCATTATTTATCCATGAGAAAAACAGGGATTTTGCTTATCACACACTTCCCAAGCAGCTCTGTCCCAGAAAGCTTTGGAGAACTGTGGCAGGAGATAAATCTATCTGAGGGACCTGCTCTAAAGGGAATCCTGTGCTGCAGGAATTGCTGACCTCAAACTGCTGCAGTTTGACCTAAAATCCTCCTCTCCTGGGGCTCCCTGCCCGTGGCACAGTGACACAGTCCCAGGGAGAGTGAAAAGGTCTCAAATCCATTCTGGCTTCACACAGCAGAACTGGAAAGCCTGAGTACAATTTGTCTGTTCTGGCCCCAAAACCACGAAGGGTTTATTTCCTGAACAATGTGAAACATGGCAGGGGACATTTTGTTACTGTGGGATCTGGCAGAGAGAGGAAAAAAATTGATATAGTTGGGTTTTCTCCTGAGAACAGGACAAGGGATGGAAAAAGCCAGGCAGATGTACTGTCTTGGCTCAATAATCTTCTTTATTAACAGCTGGGGGACCACCAGTTCCATATTCCCTGGCAAGAGGAGACAATTAGATAAAGCATCTCCCAGCATTTTGTCACTGCCTTTTCCAGGCCTGAGACAGGAATGACAATAATATCCAAAAAATTGCAAGATTCACTTGCTACCAGCATATTATTGTGTGCCAAAAACTCTGAGATACAGAAAAAATTGATTAAGGGATATTCTGCCAGAAACCCACTTATCCAGGGTTCATCACCAGTTTAATTTTTTTTGTCTCAGGCATAATTATGGAAATTAAAATCATCATCAATGCTTTGTACATACACACAGGAATTTTCTTGACTGCAATGGGGTCAAAGAGGTTGTTTTTGTTATTGAGGAATAATTTGTGTGTGGCTGGAAAGGAGGTTTGTGTGTGAAATCGAGGTCAGAGAACAGGGTAAGAGTGTGACCCAGGGGCACAGGCCCTGTTGCACTGCCCAGTCACCCCTCCCATCACACCTGGGTCCTGTATAAGAGGAAAGAGAGGGCATTTTAGCTGGATATAGTATTTGCAATAAGGAATTAATTTTCCAAACACATAGCCAGCCCTCAAGAAGTCATTTTGATTGCATTCAGTGGAGAGGCTCCAGATGGGTCTGTACTGCCCACTGCAATTAGGATCTCAGTGTGACTGCTGCCCATTAAATGCAAGATTTTAATTTGTAAAGCTGTAAAGGGTGTCAGTCAGACACTGCCTGGGCAACCAACCTGCTGCTCTGTGTATAAGAGCATTGAAGAAAACCATTGTGTGTTCTATGAAGTCTCAGTGAACCCCAAGGAATAATTTAATGCATTATTAAAGCACCTTGAATATTAACTGTGTTGGGTGCTGAAGTTGAATATTGAGTGGATAGAAGGGAGGAAAACACTTTTGATTGTAATGGAATTTCTTATCTCTTAGTTTCACTTACTTCAAAGTAATTTAAATAATTAGGTAAAGGTCACTGTCTCTGCCCTTTCATCCAGGTGGCAGCAGCATCTGGTTCCAGCTGATTCCGTGTAAACTGCCTGAAACACATTAAAAGTATTTCTTTGGATTAATGGAAATGCCTCAATTCATTTGATCCCCCAGTGCAATAACTGAAATTAATCTGTCCCCTATTTGTCTGTGTCTAATTAACACAACTCTATTTTCTCCCACAACATAATTGTACCTGTGATGTGACCAGCATTGTCTGCTCTTTGAGGAATATATTCCTGCTCCCCATGGCACAAAAGGAGGGGGCACGAAGCTCCTGCCTCTGCAGGAGGATGGAAAAGCTGCTTGACTTAGGGGTGATTTACTGTGCAGCACCTCACCCTGAGGAAATCACTGCACTTCAGGCTCACTGAGAGAATTAAACCCTTGGAAAGCAGCAGAGATGCCATCACAGCCTCCTGCTCTGGAATCTGCCGTGCTCCAGGCTGGGGGCTGGCACTGCCACTGTCACCACCAGGTGGATGTGATTCCTGGAGCAGGGCACCACCCTGTGCTGCTCAAGGGCTGTGAGAGGAGCAAGGGGCACTCACTGGCTGCTTTCCATCCCCGGGGGATGCTCTGCCCTGGAAGGTCACCTGCTAACAAGATCGCTGCCACTGTGACACTGCTGACAGCGTGACTTGCTTTCCCGGGACTCGTCCAGTTTTCTCCTGCTGTGACTTATTTCAGTGCAGAAGAGCAATTTCTGGTACTTGCCAGAGCGCACAGCAAGGGGACAGTCGTGTCACCACCAGTGGTACAGGCAGAGAGCACGTGGGTCCAAGGAAAGGAAAAACACCACCAGCAGCACAGTCGTGCTTTTTCATTCACCTCTGTTGCAGGAAATAGTCAAGACCTGATGGATGGTGTTTTGGGGTTTAGGAGGCTCAGGACATGGCAAAACTGGGAGTTTGAGTGATGAATGAAGTGTCACTTAGCAGGGGAGCACAGCATTTCCCAGGGCTTGTTGCATCCTGTAAGGAACAGAAGCAAGCAGTGGCAGATTCCCTGCAGCCTCATTCTCCTGGTGCTGCAAGATGATCAAATACACACCTCTGTACCAGCTCCTGCTGTCACTGCTCTGCTCTGCGATGTGTCTGTTATGAAAGCCTTTCACAATTGGGGAAATTATTGCCCTGCTCGAAGCACCAGAGCACAGGCAAGTGGGCAGCACCGCTCAAATACTGCTGCTTTTTAAGGACTTGGGAATCTCCACCTTCCATCCCTCTGACAGAAGATGCATCCCAGGCCCCTGGCTGTGGGTTAGGCGCGTGTAAATCAATGTTTCCACACCAGAGAAACTGGAGTTTCAGGTTTTTATATGACTGTTCCCTTTGCAATAGTTTTAATTCTGCCTTCTGAAAAACACAGGAGGGAGTTCTGCTGCTGCTCTTGTTTTGTCTGGTGGGATTCTGGTGCCCTCTAGTGCTCTGCCCACCACAGCTCCCTGAATTCTGAGATTTACCTGGGTGCTGCTCTCCCTTGTTAAACCCCACGGGACAGAAACCTGCTCTCTGGCAAGGAATATATTCTTAGCAAAATTAACATAACTTAGATCCTCTGAATTTCTCTGACAAATGATTTTTAAACTCTTTGGGGGAAGGAAAAGTATCCCCAGTAAATTAAATACCTCTGTCTTACTGATTGATATATGGGTGTACAGGATTTAATAGCTGCACTCCTAAAATCACCTCGTTAGAGAATCACAGAATCCATTGAAGGGAAAGATCCTTATGGTTTGATTAAGGGAATTCTGTGCTGCTGCAGAAAGTCTCCTGTGTCCCACCATATTTTTTGGGTGTTCCATTAGCCCTGTAATTTTGCCACAAGCTATTTTTATCCTGTTGCTGTATATTTTTAGCCCCATTCCATTTGCTGGTGACACAACAGTACGAGAGCTGTCACTACAAGCTCTGGCTTTTAGCTAATCATGCACTGTCCCCTAAACCTTCAGCTTTTAATGTCTCTGTACAATACCTGCAGCTAAAAATAAACCCCCCACTCCTACTTGCCATGTGGAAGCTGCTTAGTGCAGAGGCAGCAGCACATTTAACTTGTAGAGTCACTAAATAAGATGTTATTTGTCAGTCTGGCACCAGCATCTCATCCCACATGCTGCTCCCCAGTGAGGATCAGGACTCTGGATATATTGTCCCTCCCCACTGCTAGCTTTGCTGGTGTTTGAGTCTCAGAGCCCTTTACAAGAGCTCAAAATAAGATATATGGAAAAATATATGGAGAGATAAACTTAAAAAAATATTTTGTTACTAAGATTCTATTTATAGAGTGGGAGTTTATATGGAAGGAAGCAGAGTTTAGGTGTAGTGTAACTCTTTGGAGGGAACATTTTGATTAAAAACAGTAAGAAAGAGGAATGTTGTATCATATGGAAGTGGCAGTGACAGGGGGTGAAATGCTTTTGGTCAGGCCTGAGTCAAACTTTTTCCTTCTGTCTGGTCAGTGCCAGGGGTACCCTGGATGCATTTGCAGCTGGATAGATTTGTAACTATGAGATGAAGCTGAAAGGGATTTACACAACATTGAAAACTCTGTGTTATAAAACTTCCTTATTACTGAACTTTAGTGTCCTTCTTTACTCTGTCTTAGACTTTAAGTGCTGTTGGAGGCAGGAGATGGGCTGGAACCCTGCCTGGCACTGTCTGATCTCCCCTCCTTTGCCAAAGAAAGACTGGATTTGTTCTTCTCAAGCAAAGTCAGCTGCAAGAAATCTCTCCAATCTGGGCTTTGGTCTGGCTGTATCACAAGGGTGCAAACAGATCTTAGGTTTTTACTAAAGATGTGCTTTGTTTGCTCTTGACAATGAACAACTGTTCTGTGAGAAGAGTAATTTGTGCTTTTTCACCAAACTTGAAGAAAACAAGAATGTGAACAGATTTCCAGCACAGATCACTGCCTCTGCCAGCACAGGAACCTCCAGCTAATTGCTTGTCAGGCTCCTCAGGAGCACAGGCACTGCTCTCCTCAGCTCCCAGGCACAGGCAGCCTTGGAGAGGGGGAAAAAAGGGGAATTAATTCTGTGGTCTGAAGCAGGGCAGTCAGGGGGCTGTGCAAAATACTGGAGAAAAGGTGAGTTAGAATGCAAGCAAACACCCCAGAGCAGAGCAGAGCAGAGCAGCAGGGCCCAGGGGGTGTTTCTTACACCTCCTCAGACACTCCCCCCATGTGAGCACTGCAGCTGTGTCCAGCCTGGTTCAGCCTCAGCACCACAGACTTCAAAATCAAAGTGCCTTTATCCTGGTTCTCTGCAGGTTAAACACTCCAGTTGTGTTTCACAATGTTTCCTTTTCTTCCAGAGCACCTGAGCATCCCTCCCCAAATGCATTATTACAGATCAGTCATTGTTCCTTGATGCTACAGAAGTTCTGTTGAGTTTTCTTATCTCTCTTCACACAAGTCAGAAATCCTGAGTTTCCATTTCAACTTGCTCTCCAAAACCTGAAGGAAAAAAACAACAAAGCCCCTTAATTCTTTTATCTCCACCAATCTTACCTGTTCAGATGATTCCTCATTTTTCTTTCCTTTCCTCTTATTAACCTCTGCTCTTCCTCAGAGTGATTCCTGCACAGTTGCCTGTAGTCCTGGACAAAGCACTGTTATTATTGTTCCAGGGGGGTTGTATTTGAAATTAGGTGTGAATTTGTGGTTATTTCTCCCTAAATTTCAGTTGTGCCCATCAAATTTTATTTTATCTTTTCATCACTGTGCATTACCTGTTTATTTCTGATTAATATTCGTTGGTGGCAGCTCTTCTGTCACTGTCCACCAGTTATTTTGCTGGTGTTTCAGTGGTGCTGAGTACAGACTTCCAACAAAATCTGGAGAATTTCTGCTTTATCACATTGAACCCAGACCCAACTTCTGAGTATTTTAACATCCATCTGGTGAGTTCACTGTATAATTTATTTTCAGCTGGAGATTTTACTTTGTCTTAATATAGGCTACAAATAAGTGTCAACATGCTGGGCCACAGCCTGGAGATCCAGGTAGTCTGTCTGATACCTGTCAGTTCCTAGGATTGAAAGTAACTATTAGAAAAAGTATTTTAGAATTTTAATTTGTTCTCATTATTCTTTCTTTGCATCAATTGCTTGCTGTTGCACTCATCCAGCTTTGCAATCACACAAAGAGGGATAAAGTAGTGGGAAAAGATTCAGTTTACAGCCAGCAGTTGATAAATTCCTGCTTTACTGAAGGAATTCAGCAAGAACCCCGAAGAGGGCACTGTTGGCTGCCTTAAAGGCTTCGAGTTGCAAACAGCTCTTTGATTCCTGTCTTTGCCCAAGTCTGTCCCTACGAAGAGACTTTCATTGCACTGGGCAGAGGGACCAGTTGGGAGAATTTGCTCAATAGCATTTGCACGTTGTTATAATGATTAATAAATGTCTTCTCGGTTAATTCGGTTCTAAACAATGATAAATAAATCTGCCTCCTGAAGTCTGAGCCATTCAGTTCCCAAATAGTGATGAGCAAGTATCCAGTTAATGCTCTGGTTGTTTGAAATTACTGAGAGGGGGCAATTCTTCTAAACCCTTAATCCCTGTTTCACGTGCCTTTTTATGGTGGGTTTTGTGCCACAAAACTCAGCCAGGAATAGATGTCGATGGTCACACATTTACTGAGGTCTCAGCTCTTCCTCAACCACAGGGTCCTTCCCAAGCTGTTCCAGCTCAGGCAGGAGGACACCAGCGAACATAGAGGAGCTGAGGGCTGCAGCTTCCACGCTTGATATTCCTAATTAAATATTTCCCCCGTGTCTAAAGTAATCAACAGATGCTAAATACAAACCCGAACTCTTCTTCGTTGCCCGCAAATTTCCTGTGAGAAGTTTACTCTCACATTAATGATTGAAATAACGCACGAACACACAAGAAAAGTCTGAGAATATTGAATTCAAAGCCTTGGCTGGATCTGTGTCCCGAGAGACGCCCGTGTGAGGGAGGAAAGGTCAGGAGAAGCCTTTGCAAAGCGAACCAGATCAAAGAGCTCTCCCTTGCTGACAAATCTGGCTGCACAAAGGACAGCCCCTCTCTCCAGAGTTCAGGCTTCTGAAGTTGTCTTTAGATCTGTGAAATCAAAGTCAGTTCATTGATCATATGCCTTTAGATCCCAGTGACTTCCCAGCCATCACTATACCTTTGAGCACGTGTTGTTGAGAATGGGAGCCTTTCCCAAGGGTTCCAGGGGGGAAAAGGCTCGCACCGACCCCGGGAGGGCAGTGTCAGAACCAGAGCCCTGCTGAAATGTTCCTTTGAGCTGGCCAAGCTTCAGACCTTTCTCATGCAAATGTTCCCTTAAAAGGCTGATTAACCAGAGGCTGTACCTTTATCCCCCCTCAACCCCTATTCTGGGGAGGATGGACAGCGTTAACCGTGACAGGAATCATTC
>VYZS01033629.1:13087-25549 GCA_013400695.1 Neodrepanis coruscans
TGTACAAGCTTTTAGCTCAGTACTTTGAAAAAGAACTATATATTGAGATGTGCATATTCCACCACAAACCGTTATTAGTGAAACCACAAGGTTTTTTGCATTTAGCTACCATAACCCAGGAGAAAGTTTCCCCATTCGAAGAAATTTGGACTTTACAGTACAAGCATGAGGTGTTATGGGTCACAAACAATTTTTACTTAGGTATTTATTGATTTTTCTGGACTAATTGATGCACTTGAGATTCTAGATGAAATGTAGCAATTTTTAAAGACTGCAGGTTTTATTTTCATATCTCCTGTGGTTTCAGTGAATTTAATGCTTTACATTTTTCCTTTTGGATTTTACATATAAATACTGGAGCTATCTGAGAAGTGAAAAGTCAGTTGCCATTGAAATTTTAAAGCAACCTATAGGGAAAAAACCCATACATTTAAAAATACTATTCTTTATTTTATATCTGTGCAGTCCCAAACCCAGCAACTTTAGCTGCCTATATTCTTTTAAAATGTTGAATTAAATAAAAAATACTAGAGACAGTGAAGTTAATTGCTGGAACTGATACATATGAAATTGTTTAGTCTTGAATCTGACAGGGATGTACAGTAGTTTTCGGTAAACAAACATGGTGGGTATTATTTCTAGACAGGATATGTCAAGTTTTATGCATGCGGGCATTTGCAAGGGTTCATTTGTCAAACTGACAAAGGTGTAAAAGGTTTTAATGACCTCCTAAATCTCCTTCCCTGGCTGTCGTGGCGAGATGCCTTCCAAGATCAGTCACCCAAATAAGCAGGTTCACTTGTACTGTAAACAATCATAGATCAGACTGAATTATAATTGCTGGTGGACCCCAGACCAGAGAGAGCTACATATATATCACAGCAGTTTCTTGTCAGGGCAGTACAGGTCAGCTGTGTTTGTTCATGGATGTACTAGGCTTTGGTTTTCCTGAGCCCCTTGCATCTTTGACAGTGGACCTGTTTTCCCATTGTACTTGCTGTCTGGACAGGATGTTCTACCAAAGGAAGCGCTCCTTGTGGAAAAGGCCTCAATTAGTTGTCCAACTGACCTTCATTCCTACTACCTCCCTCACAGGCACAAGATTGATTTATTTATTTAGATATGAGCTTACATTTGTTTTATCGCTTTGTCAAATGAGTAAAGCAGTAAGGCTTAAAAGTTGCTGACTAAAGCAGGCAACAATGCAAATTTCCATTTCCACAATAAGTTGTCAGCTATTTAGGGTATATATAAGAGAGTTTTTGAATGGAAGAAACATTAAAAAGGACATGGCTGGTCAACAAGGTTAATTAATTGCTGTGTTGGCAGGCAGATTTGTTTGAGAAGGCTGTGATGCTGTAATCATCTGAGACTTTCAATTTTTGTTGAGGAAATGGGTCATTGAAAATTACAGGATTTTACATAAAGTGTCTGATAAATAGAAGAGGGAGGAGAATCTTCTTAGCAATCTAGTCTAAATACCAGTAATAAGGAATAAGATACATTAAAAAGCATGCATGTTTTGGGTATGTTTCCTCAGAATAACCAATTCAAATGCATAGGAAAGCAAATATTAGAATACCACAGGCAGTTTTTAAAAGAGCTCTTGGTCCCTGGGCAGAGTTCTGGCAGGCAAAGGAAAGCTCTGCTTGATCACACAGCATGTGTTATGAACTGCATTTGATTTTATGGCTTTCCAAAAAGCTGTCCAAAAAGGAGGTTGGCTGGTTGATTTTTTGCGTTTTCCTCCTCCTTCTTTGTGCGAGGGGTCTCAGCCATCTTAGCATGTTTTTTTCCTCACCCAGTTGACCTAGGCCAGGGAGGTATTTGCCAAGAGGTAAGTAGCTCCCAAAAGGCAGTGACGAGAGTGCAGAGCTTGCTGGTTCAATTTGAAATAGTTGGGTTTTTGCTCACATCTGTCTTCTGGACTCCTTGTTTGTTCCGCTCTATTTTAAATTCTCTTTCTCCTTCAATTTTTATTACTGCAGCAGCTGAATTTGCACTGTACCATGATAATGGCAAAGCAAAATATCTTCTTCTGAGACGGCAGCTCTCAGTCTGATAAAATAAGCAAGCAAAAACCTGATATGCAGAAAATGCCATTTGAAACTCCACACCTATTGCAACGACCTGGAGAAGAAAGATCCTTTCTGAAGTAACTGAAATACCTAAAACCAAAGAAGAATCATCCACTGGAGTGAGTCTCTGGGGTGAGATGTCATTAACTTGTCCCTACAAAATTAACCCATGCCTTTGACACTATAAAAAGAGAGATTTCACCTGCTAAAGAGAATTCAGTCACAGCATCAGCTTAAATGGAAATGGCTGAAATGCTGAATGACTTTAATGGCAGTGTTTGTCCATGGTTGCCTAATTGTCATCTGTCATTGCCACAACTGTGGAATGCTGGTGGATTCTTGTTCTCATAACACCCTCATGTCAGCAAGTTCCCTTTTTACAGGCAGGACACCAAGGTGCTGAGCAAACCCATTGCCACCCTGCCTGTGGTTTCGTAGCAATGAATACAGATTTCTTGGTCCTAGTGAAGCTGCATATTCTTCAGATCTTCCCCTCTGGTGTAGCATGAGTGTAGTGAGGCAACCTCAAGCACCATTTATGGTATGTGGGGAAAAAACAGGTGCAAACTACCACAAATAAGAATGATTTTGCTTTCAGAAGGACTGCCAAATGGAAATCTTTTGGAGGATAACTCTTTGATGAAGCTTCCGTTACTCAGGTTTTGTGTGCTTGTTTTAAGTAGACTGTGTTTAAGAGCTTATAAAAATATAAATGGGGATGAAATTAGAAAAATAAAATGCTATTATTTGTTGTTTGGGTTTATATCTCACGTTTCGTGTTTGAAATGTTATCAATGTTTAGGCTCATTAGAAAACCCTCATATGGGTATGTTGTTTGCCATCCTGTCCTTGTTTTATTGCAAAGTCTTTTCCCTCAAGTCACATTAGCACCATCTGTGGTTTCTGCACTCTCTAGACTATCCAGTGGAAGAATTTGTAATTTTACCAAGATTTAATTGAAAGCAAGTAATTCTGTTCATTTTGCATTGTTATGACTTGGACACTTTCATATGTCTTATGTAATTATATGAGCTGCTTAAAGGCAATGCAGGTTAATTCCCAAAGTTTTATAATGTCTTCAGAAATTAGGTCATTCTGATGTTTTCTCGTTTTTAGTCATGGTATGTTTGGCTCAGCTTTTAAAGAGTAGCCATTTTCAGGTAACTGGTGAGCCAACGTAAGAAGGCTCAGTTTTAAGAGAGCACTCTGTCTCCATATTTTGAAGATCATACAAATGGAGGACATACAAATTCACTAGTTATTTTCCTCTATGGCTCATTTATAGTGCAGAACTTAAATAAGAAATATTTGGAAATTTGGATTATTTCTTTAGACTCTTACCCGATTTAAATATGAACAATGTTCTATGACCTCTCTAATCACAAAGTCCTATACCTCATAATAAGATAAAATACAATAGTCAAAGTAGAATGGAGCCCCCCGATGTTAAAGTCAGTTTTGAAATTTCCTACCGGTGTTGACAAGGGAACTTTAGATTTCCAGACGCTCTTCAGAGTCACCTGAATGGTCTCACGTGTGCTATTGAGAATGACACCACTTATAGAAATAGAACAAAACCTCCCACGCAAAATTTCATGGCTTAGGAATAAAAATTGAAAAAATTGAAGTCGACTAGGGAGCTTTCTTTTGGGGCTGGCAACTTAGGCATCCACTAAGTCAGTCACGAAAAAAAGTATATATATGTGGATCTTGCTTCAGCTAGGTGTAGACTGTACAAATCTGCAGTCTGTGTCTCTTCTGGATGCCTGTGTTTGGCCTTAAATGTACAGGCACAGGGAGTCAAGTACAGAATGTGTACTGGTTTGGACACTAGGGAGCATTACTAAAGACAAGAGACATAAAAGAGAAGACAACAACAAAAGAATTTATTGAATCTATGGGATACTATACGCATAAACCATAACAGACAATAATAAAATGCAAAAAGAAGTAACCCCTTTGCTGCTCTGGGTTGGCTGCTGGGCTGTGGAGGGAGAGGAAAGAGTGCTGTCACATAGATAGAGCTGGGAAGAGTCCCACTCCAGAGCTGCTGGAAAAATCAAGAGAGTGAAAGGAAAACCCCGGAGGACCCAAAGAGAAGAGATATCACACTGTTGTCACTGCCGCATGAAGCCTCATGTTCCTCTGCTCAAGCTGTGGTGATGTCGAGAGAGAGAGACAACTGACTTCCATTTCTGCTCTTTTTATAGTGTGTCTGTTCTCATCTTCTCTCGTGTTCCTTTTCTGGTGCACGCCGCTTTTCCATTGGTTGGCAACCTGGTTTGGTGTCGCATGACACTAGGAGCCACCCCTTCTCCAAACCTCATCACAAGGCAAACATGGCACCATTGGTGCCAAAAACAATCAGGGCAGCGCCCGCCACAGGAAAGGGCTGCCACCTCCCTGACAGCACAGCAGGGACCCAGGGACCCAGAGGTGTCGCAAGGGCACACGCCACCCACCACAGAAGGGGACATCACTGCCTCCTGGCTCGCCCCGAGTGCTGTGGGGACCCAGGCATGGGACGGGCACAGCAGCCATTGCACCCATCACTGCAGGACCATCCCACGTCACGACGCTGGTCTGGGGCTGCCTTTGCTCCACGCATTGCCACCACCACTGCCTCCAATCATGTGGGCACCGCCCACCCCCACACACCACCTCACCAAGCCGCAGTGCACTCAGTGGGGACTGTGGCATGCCCAGCGTGGCAGTGGTGCTGCCCCATTGCTGCTCCCACTGTGCGGCAGCAGCACGCTCTGAACCACACCCAATGCTGCAGCTCCTGGCCTCAGCCCGACTACATCACAGCAGTAAGCACTGGGCAGAACCAGGCTGGCCGCACGATGGCCTCTCTGTGCTCCATGCCCAGCAGGGTGTCGTGGGGGAACCAACAGGAGTGGCACCACCTCCTCACGCCACACTCCGCAGGGCCACTGGGAACGTACAGGAGAGGCACCATCTCCTCTGGCCACCCCCTCCATGCCATGAGACATTGGGGCCCTGCTGTTTCTCTTGCTCCCCTCTCTCAGGAAAAGAAAAAAAATGTTTTAAAAGACAACCCCTGTCCTCCCTTCTCTGGTTAACCCATAACAGAATGCTAGGCTTTCTCTTCTAGATATATCAGCCTTGTGCGCTACTGTTTTCTCAGTTGTCTTCCCTGATATTAAATTTTTTACATTACTTTAAAAGCATAGGAAGAAGACAATTTCTTAATGTCCTTCTCTTCACTTATTTTGAAAAGTAGGAAAATGGATCTGCCACGCAGTGCCTGCCAAGATAAAGCTTGATTCTGGAACTATTAGTTGAGTAGACGGTGCTCTATAAATAATTTTTTTCATAGCAAGAAATGTAACAAATACACACACTACTCTGTCTACAGCTCTTCTCACAAACACATATGTACTGCTATCTGGTGGCTCAATAACAACTTCTGGACTCTGGGCTGTTTTGAAAGCCTAGCATAACACAGGCAGCCTGTGTGTGCTCATACACAAGACATTAAAGTATCTCAGCTTCTATTGATTGCTTGCACTTGTATAATTAAATACTTACGCATTTCTGTCTAGTTGCATTTTCTGCACTCGCTGTTCTTCGTGTACCTGCTCTATCACAGAATCACAAAATGGTTGGGGTTGGAAGGGACCTCTGGAGAACATCTAGTTCAGCCTGCCTGTTTAAGCCTGTCTACCCAGAGCAGATTGCCTGAGATTGGACCCAGGCAGGTTTTGAATTCTTCAGAGAAGAAGTCTCCACAACCTCTCTAGCCAGCCTGCTCCAGTGCTCTGTGCTAAAGTAAATGGGTTAAAAAAAGTACACAATACAGAGGCAAATGATGCCTAGAGTAGTGAAAAATTATACAGTTACATTTCAGTGTCTTCAGGTCAGGACTTCTGTCCCATGTCTTTTGAGGTAGTTTCCCAGAAATAGCTTGTGGAATTATGAAGCACTAAAATATACTGGAAAAAAAAATGGCATAGCTTCTTGTGTTTTGCTTTCAGCAAAACTGAAAGCATGGCAGCAGTGTATAGTTAGTAGATATTTATAAAATCTGGGAATTTCCACTTCCCTTATTTCATAACCTGTTTGTCTTTCTGAGCACCTCATGACTGAACACCAAACACCACAACTTGCTGAAGTGTATGTTAGTGAAAGTTCAATCCCAACCTATTACTGCTTGAGGTGATTGCAAACTTGGTGCATGACATGCCAGCGTACAGAGTGTACCTGAAATGCTCTGCTACAGGCTGTACTTCCCTCGTTCATGGATGTATACGTCCTTTTCGTCTTTCTTTCCAGTTGCAGCCTGCTGGAGCAATCATGGGTATAGACATTTGTGGGGGGCATGTGGGGCAGGGGTGGAATTACTCTAATGAATGGTCAATTGAAATTTTCCCCAGTCATTGGTCAGTATATTTCAAGAATTACTACAGTAATTATATTTTATGAGCATGAGTCATTTTTCTGTTTTTAAAAAAAGTACTTCACTTTACCCATCTCTTTTAGTACATTTCCATTTGGTGTGGTTTGGCATGGAGAAATACGGCAGCTGGTTATTTGAAAATATTTAACAAAGCACCAGATTCCTCAGCTCTGGCATACCTGTGGACCACATATATGGACATAATTGCAAACATCTGTCTACCCACGCATGTAACAGCTAAGAGGAGTCATTTAAGAAATAGAAGGCTAAAATAGTCAACCTTGAGGGTGAGAAACTGCAGAGCTACCTATTCATATGTTTATTTTTTTTATAATGTATTACTGGCTAGCGGTCTTCAGAGACAAACTCCTTGGTCATTTTCACAGAAGAGCTGTAACAATGCAGTAGTGTCACAATGATATTGCAGTACCACAACATATACTCACTAAACCAAGCAATGATAAGTTACAATAAAAGCATGAAAATTTCAAGAGCCTTCCTATCATTTAAAGAATGACTTTCTCTGGTGATGTGAAAAGACAAAGAGGAAAAGAAAAAAGCCTTGGGGACACGTTGGGAAACCCACCTTGGTGCAAGTTGTGTGATGAATAATTCAGCTTAGATTTTGTGAATTAATTAAATTACTTTAACAGTCAAAATTGAGACTCCAGATCCAAACTGAGCTTCTCACCTACAGTGAATTGTGTACTAGAGAGCACTGACGAGTCCTTGGTAGTACTGGTTTGATCTGAACCTCAGTTCAAGCTCACCCTGACCCAGGAATCCTGAATTCAGTGGTTGCCATCAAATTAAACAATTACTAGAGTCACCTCAGTGTATTTTCTGTTCTCCCAAACTGGTTGTATTTATGATCTGTATTCAGGTCTCCTTCTGGAAATGAGTCTCTCACGATTGAATGATCGGAACTAAGAAATTCTTCAAGGTTTGGGGTGCTTAGAATCTAGACCCACAAAAAAATTGCTAACGTATATTATACTCATATATCCGTTACACTCACTGGCTGTCACACTCAATGCTTTCCTTTCCTCTAACCCACCTTTGCCCCTCCACTAGCCATTCAAACAGCAGACTGGGGGATTGTTGAGATCTGAGAAATCCTTAGAGCTGGTAGATGTGACAGAGACAGCACCATAATTCCTTGAACTTTAAAAGCAGGATATTTGAAAGCAAAAAAATTGGGGGCAGCTGTTATGCTTATGCAGGAGCAGGGAGGAAACTGCTGCTTCTTGTAGACGTTCAGCTCCCAAGTCTATAAACAGAGTACAGATGGGTAGCTCCAAGGCTACTTTAAATCTCTAGGTTATATTAGGACAGTGAGCTTGGGGGCACATTCTATAATTGGAGTGAAAGTGGTTTGCAACAATCTTCCTCCTTGCCAAGTTAATTTTATATATACATAGATTTTTTATAGATATATTTTATATATAGACAGATATTCAGTACAAGATAAGGAGATATAACACATATTCATTTCTTTCAGTGAAAGGCCAGTCCTTGTACAGTAGTGTTGCCCTATGAATCACACAAGAGTTCTTGTTAATTGCACCTGAGGCAATTTAAGACCCTGCAGTGTCCAGCTGATCACACAGCCCCACTGGCCAGGACTCTTGCCCCTCAAGAAGGCAGTGGAGTAGAGTACCCCAGCAAGACCATCCAAACTGCTTCATATTGATACTTCATCCACATGCAAATATTTTAAAGCTAAAGCTGAGTATTCAGTTTATTGCACATACAATCAATTCAAAATGCATTACTAAATTAATTAAATACTACGTTTTTCCTGCCCATTTATTTTCTCCTTTTGCTGTTAGACTCCAGGTTCTCCTGAAAGGAAAAGGACATCTGTCTGAAGAAATTTACCCTGGGCAGAAAAGAGGTTGAGCACATGGCTTTCCCTGATATGTCTCAAGGCTCTGTGAAAAACCATACAGGTGAAAAAAGATCTGTCAGTGCAGTATTATGAGAAGCAGAACATGCATCCACACCCCAAGGTGTCAGCTAGGGACTTGCAGATTCAGCTGAGTTCTTAGTCTTTTTTTTTTCTGTTTCTTTACATACAGCACCATAGTTGTGCTACTGTTAGGCAAACTAAAATGTTGTTTTCCAGATAGATGCAGTGAGACCTAGATCTACATGAGACAGAGGCATAAGATCTCAGGAAGGTCATGAAAGCCAGGCACAGATCGTTACTGATCTGGTGATTGCTAGTTTCTTTGTAGGATTGAGCTTCTGCTGTTGTAATTTTTGTTCATATAGAAAGACAAGACAATCTTTTCTGTCTCATTCATAGTTAAGTATTACTAGAACAAATCCAGGGAACAGTCATTATGCCTCGAGATAGATAGTGAAGCACCTAGCAAAGATCATGTCTCAAATGAACTGAAGCTGGGATTTTTTTTCCTCTCTATGCATTGGTTCAGTTGTGTCAGATGCTCATAATTACAGAAGCAATGAAATTACTAACATGATCTCAACCATGATTTAACTGCAAGTAATCCTTTCATTAATAGATAGATAGGGAACAGAGCCTGTATAATTAATTGTGAACTCCAACATCCACCTATTGTCTGAAGGCAGGAGGGTTGTGCCAATTCTCTCCTAGCATGTGTTGCACTTTGGAAACTAAACTATAAAGTCACAACATGAGAACATAACTGGGCATGAAAAGGTGTGTATTCAAGGATTTCACTGCAGATATAGAGTGAAGAATGCATCTTGTAACACAGAGCAATGAAATACTTTTACAGAACAACTGAAAAAACTTTCCTCAGTGCGTGAAGGATGATCCAGTGTGATCTGTCAGCACACAGCACACAGTTCAATTCCCTGATCTTAGAGACTCTATGTAAATGGGCTGGACCCAGAGTTTAATTGTTCTTGACATTTATCATATAGCACCACAGTTGTGCTACTATTAGTCAGACAGTAAAATATCTGCTTTTTTCTTTGTTAAAGGGTATTTTCCATTTCTCACTGGCATGTGGGTAGGAATCTTAAAGACTTTGAGGTCCCCTGATGCTATTACAGACTTAAAGAGGACCCTTGGCTTCAGAGTTATCCTACCTTTCTCTCCAGCAGAACAGTATGGTACTCATATAAAACTGGTAGATACACCAGATCAGATGAAAATAATACTTTCAACACCTTCCTTCTGCCTCCAGAAGTGCAGGTCATGAAAAAAAAGACAGATCAGAGGGAGTTGTCTCATGTTAAACCTCTTTATTGAGTGTGATTCTGACTTCATAATTCTTGAGTAGAGGATGGCTCTAATGAGGAATGACCAGTGTCCTTGATGAGATGATTACATAAAAGCCGACAGTGAGTGCATTATCATGAATTCAGTGCTATTGACATGTTGCTGGTTATTGATATCTTCACCAGCTCTCATGATGATGGGAGCTAAATCAGAATCTGGCAGGAAACATGGCAGAGGTTATTTTCTTTTCCCTATTCTCTGTTTATCCCCTCAGTGCTAAGGGTTTGGGAAGATGAAGCCAACCAATTAAGAGTTCCCTCAACAGGTAGGTAGCCAAGAGGAGTAGTGACAACATCACCTGTCAGAAGCAGCATCTGCAGGTACGTCTGCAGCAGAATTTGTGGACACTTCTGCTAAAGTTCTGCCTCTTTGCATTGTGGAGCTTTGGACTGCATTTCGGGTTTGTGGTGAAAGAAGCCCCACAAATACCTTGAGAAAGATGTTGGTCCTTAGAGTGGACAAGCTGATTTCCTCTGCAATGTGACCCATTTCTTGGCAGTTTAAGAGGAGTCTTCCATAAAAAAATGTTTCTGACAAATTGTGCTTCATCAGCTGGGTTTATAATTTGTTACTTGGTCTAGTATACTTGTCTGAGTAAGAGCTGAACACCTCTCCCTATAATTTTTTTCCCTCTTCTGTCTGGGAGGCTTTATTCCACACTTCCATTTCTTCATCTACTACTGCCAATATTTATCCACATAGAAGGACCAGATAACAAATTCTACTGAATTATGAAAAGAAACAAGGAAATTCTCAGATACTGTAGAGCAGAGTAAATCCACTGACTTCAAAAGAGTTGTACTGAATGATGTTCTGGCCTGAACTGTTTCGGGTAAGGGTCAGGAGGGAGAAAATGTTCACAAGTGACCGAGTCCAGTCCCCACTACTTCACTTTCACAACCTCATCAATTTTCCAAGCAGCCTAAATGTATAGGTATGTTGGGTTTTTTTTCCTTTTCTCATACTCCAGTGCCTGACTGCCCTGATTATTGGAAATCTATTTGCAGACTCAGTTAAAGGATATTATATCCATGTTATCTCCAATGTCTCTTGTGGCTAGTCTCTTCACCATAGTTCGTTTTCTACTAACTGGTGCAGATAAAAAACTAACATAATTACTCCTTGTACTTGACTTACTGGATTGAATAAGTCAATGTCATTGGGTTGTGTGTCCTCTAAGCAGCAGAGCCATACCGTGACAACAACAGTTGAAGCATGCTGTTGATGTGACTGCACAGCTTCCAGTTGTCAAACTAGGTCACTCTATTGACCTACTTTGCCACAATTTCTCTTTATGTCCACAATCATCCTTTTGAAATAGGTACTCTATCTCCTTGTCAATTTTCACAACCTTGTTACAGCTTAAATACCACCATTTTTCTTGATCACAAGTAATCAGAATCACATATTGCTTTTCAGATGAAGCCTTCAAATTGTCTTACAGCTGCCATGTAAATATTTCATGAGCTACATCCTAAGATCACAATTACATACAACTTGGGATCGTCATCACTCTACATTTCAGTGGTATATCCAGGCATGTCTCCCTCTTCTCTGTTGTTTTCAGCTGTGTTTCTCAAACAGGAATTATTAGTCATCCTGAAGGGCTAGATTTTGCAGTGTTTATCACTTTCATTCCATTTCTATTACTTCTGTCCTCAAGCTCATCCAGCTTTCTCTGCATGGTATTCTAGTCCTCCTCTGAATTGACAGTGCCTTCCAACTTCATGTCATTAACATATTTCGTAAGCTCACTCCTAATTTTTGAGCCAAAACCACTCCTTGAGGAACTCCATTAATAGCCTACGTCCAGCTCAATACTTTCTCTCTTGACACATTGTGCTGTCATATCTGTTTTAACCAGTTTTCTAGCCATCTTACACTTTCTCTCCTAATCCCCCTTTTCCTTACCTATGCAGACATTTTCTCACATGGCACCAAACCAACTGCTTTACTGAATCCAGAACACTGTATTTCCTTTGTCTAGGGAAAACAGTCATCCTAAAGAAAGATATTATATTAGTCTGGCATGACCAGACTATGAACAAAATGGACTAAAAATAGCATTCTCCATTTTCCTGCTTATCTTTCTCGTTTTCTACAAAATTTGTTCTCCAGACATGCATATCATTGCAGACAAATGATCCCAAGATAGCCAAAACACCTTCCTTTCTTCTTATTTCATTTTGACAGTTGGGTATAGTGGTTTTGGTTCTTTAGTCATATCCTCTGTCTCAAGTGTCCCAGAGAGGGAGTTTCTAATTAGTTGATAATTTCATATACTGCTTCCTCAAAATTTCTGGGATGGAGAGTAACTTGTTCCCTCCAAAATGAATTTGATGTGGGACTTCGAGTTCTGTTTCTAGCACCATGAGGCGCTAATTCCATATTGACATATTTTGTCTCCCTTCATTATCAGTGTTATTGTTCATAAATAGAAACAAAAGGCACGGTGTGCCAGTTCTAGGAAAAATCACTATAAATCTCCACCCTTGCCTAGTGCATGGCTGTTCCCTTGCTTCTTTTGTGCTCAATTCCTAGTTACATGGATGAAATTTTTTTGCTATTTGTTTTATTTCCTCTGTAAGGTCTTACACAGCTTGACTTCTGGCAATTTGTACTTTATTTCTGCACTTTGACCTCTTAAGATACTGCTTTCTCAGCTGATTAGGCTTTTTTTTTTT
>VYZS01033630.1:9995-54711 GCA_013400695.1 Neodrepanis coruscans
TAACATTTGGCCTCTCTCACAGAGCAGACTGTAGATCATGGGATTTCCATACATGCAACTGGAGAGCCATCACGGAATTAGTGGACATAGATCCACAATTTAAATAAACCACCCAACTGGAGCAATGTTCAGAAAAACTAGTTGACAGATAAGTGTTCAAAACAAAAATATTCTTTAACATTTAGGATGAGCATTTCTGCAAACATGGTTGCATAAGTTATACTTGAAGTTAATGATTTTTAATGGAAGTATTTTGGGAGGTAAAAGTCTACAGTGATATCATTTTGTCCCTCAAAGTTTGGTCATGCAGACCCCAGGCTTGTCCAGCCAATGTCTGGGGCCTCTCAATCCCCTCTAGGAGTACTGGGGATGCTCAAAAGCCATGCTGGACACTCTCTCCCCTTAAGCTGTGAGCTCTGTGCTTGTTCTGCGCACCACTCACAGCGATCTCCTTCCCACCATAGGGATGTCACAAAATGGAATGAAAAATATAGGCAAGTATTTTGGATATCAAGAGAAACCTGCTCCACTGGTCATTAACAAAGAGAGCAGATGGCTTCTAAACTGAGCTTCTGAAGATCTTGAGTACAAGTTTTGACACAATGGCAGAGGATACAGTGCTCTCTTGTGAGATGCTGTGAGATTTCTGAGAATGTCAAAATCAAGCAGTAAAACTTTTATGGTCTGCCAAATTATACTTAGCATTTCAGAATTTAAAGATGCAAATGGATGAGCAAGACACCTAATGGAATTTGCAGAACTTCTTCTCTCTGTCTTTGGACACTCTGCTGCAAAACAGGTTTTAAGTCTCTAAAGGAACTTCCAGAAAAGGACTAATTTTATAAGGCAGATAAATCCAATCAGCTATCTGAGTGTCTAATGACCCTCATATCCAATCAGTTTAGAAATATTATTGATTAGTTACACCCAATAGCACAGAAGAGAGAGACATCTCTGATGGGTGAGGTACTGCACAAAGGTCTGCAGAAAAGCAATCAGCTGCATTTGCATTTGTACAACAGAGACCAATGCAGTTGGAGGATAGAAGAAATTGGAAAAAAACTGTGCCAGGGTTGAAGATAAGGTGCCAGCCAATTTATTTATCTTCACTTTCACCAATACACATAATGGAGACATGAGTAAAGCTTCAGCATTAATCTGAGATTGCAGTTGGAAAGAGCTTTCCATTTCAAGCACGAACAAACCCAACCTTCTTGTCTTTGGTGCTAGACTGATTCAGAAGTTGACAAAACACCCTTTCTCCAACAACATGTGGACAGATGAGGACACAGGAGGAGCAGAGGACAGTATTCATAAAGTACATGGATTTCTGTTGGTTTGATGTTCATATTCAAGTAGGAGGCCAGTGACATTGTATGAAAATGACCAAAACAACAGCAGAAATAAGGTCTCCTGTGCAGATTTAAAAGCTGGAAAAGAGGAAGTATGATATCTAGCGGAGGCCAGCTCACCCAAGAGATCTTCATGCTCGTAACCCACAAGCCTATCTGGATACACCAAAAGAATGGCCAGAATGGCCCAAAACAGCATTTGTGTACTGAATGATACAAAGGAAGGTGCATATTCCTATTGCTGCATGGATATAGGAATGACTTTACAGATGAAAAGGGCACAGCACTGCGCAAATGTCCAAGGTTATGCTGGGGTTGGTCTGCAGTGCTTCAAAATACTGGACAGATTCTGAGCTGAATGCTAAGAGCAATGAAGACCCTTCTGTCCTCTGCTAAACACAACATTATTGCTGCTGCTGAATGATTTAATGTCTCCCATAACAGGCAGAAACCCATACAACAGGACTGGCAGGTGACCTTTCTGATCAAGGATGGTTTTTTTAGGAGATGAATTGCAGGGAATCTGGGGATTATGAACAAAGATCTTGCCCTGTCTCTGGAAAAGTGGCTTGTGATCTTGAAGGACATCAGGAAGGGTCATGATCCTGTGGGGTTGCTAGCTAAGCAAAGGGGTGATTCTTTTCACTGCATGGTTGTGATGGTTGTAGGACAGCATTATCTCTGTGACTGCTGACCACCATTTTTTGAGAGAAGGCCCAAGTAACAGTGGTGAAGGGCTGAGCTGGGAGCTCAGTGTTTCTCTCTGCACAGCTCCACTGTGTCATCTAGTGCTGGTGTAGTAGTCAGTATCAGCAGAGTAAGAACCCTGAAGCCTGATGGGATCACTTACATATCAATTACTAAAAGGCAGCAGGGTATTATTTATACAATAAGTGCTATACAAAACAGCAGAGTAATATTTAGAGGGCATACACTATGGAGAGGAAAGCTGCAATTTGTTCTGCAACAGCAGGATGTTCTGTGCGCTCCAAAGTGCCAGGCAGGATGAGGGTGACACTTACATGCCAACTATTGTATAAGGACAGGGTATTATTTAAACCCCAGATACAATGGTAGGGAAAGAGTATTATTTACTTACCAGTCCAAATGCAATAGCAGCAGTGGCAGTAGCTGCATGGTATAATTTACAAGAGAGGAAAAGACATCATTTTCAGACCAGTTATTACAGAATGGGAGGGTATTTGTTGTGGTACAGCACTGAAGTATTACTTTGAAGCTGGGCACTATAGAGGTACAGGGTATTATTTATACACCAAACACCACAGAAACTATTTTTCTGGGGGTAAGTAATAGTGAGAGTTTATCATTTGTATGAAAACCATCCTGTAATTTCCAATATGTAACCTACATGATTATTTCAACCTTGAAACTGTGGTACAGATGATGTAATGTTAATTACACTGAGATCTGTAGCTGTTGTACCACAGGACTGCTAAGCCAGGGTAATCATCTAAAGTCAGTAGATTTGTGCCAGCAACTACTGAATATGCCCCTGCCCTGTTCAAATCCTGCAGTGACTGGGGATTTCCTAACCCTAACCCGAACCCTAACCCTAACCCTAACCCTAACCCTAACCCTAACCCTAACCCTAAACCCTAACCGTAACCTCAGGCAGAAGATGTTCCTTGGTTATTTCTTGTTAGTTTCCCCTACATTTTTTTTCCTGTCAAATTATTTTTATTTAAATTTCTTACAAATTAAGGCAAATCTGTATGTCCTGCAACCATTACAGATGATTTTTATTGTTCAGTGGTTGTCTACACTACTAAATAACGAAATAAATGTTCAAGACCTCTGCCCAGTGCTAACCAAGGGCATTGGAGAAGCCAAAGGCACATGGAAATTGCCAGACCAGATGAAACTAATGGAGTGTTCAGACCAGTATCCTGTCTTGGACAAGACCTATATTACCAGCTTCAGAGTAAAGTTCTCATCATTGAAAAATAGGGAATAAATTGATGAGAAGGAAGTTTCTTTTTCACACAAGGCATTTAGTGGTTACCTTCTGCCTTGAACCATGAGTATTTACATTCCATATTCTCTCACTAATGTACACTAGGTTTACTTGGCATGGCTTAATAGACAATTTTACTCCTTTCAGGCCTAACCATGAGCACTGCCCTGCCAGAGGAAATTTCCTGTCAATGGCTTTATCCCCACAATATGATGTCGATGCTCTTGCAGGTGTCCTGTTGTACTACACTGAGCGATGTGGCATTTGCTGAACTGAGTTCATCTCCTCCAGGACCTGCCCTACCCGTTGCTGGGCAGGGAAGAAGGCTGGGTTCAGCTGCTCCACACCAAGATAAGTCAGAAGATCCCTGGCTCCCATCACCCATGTTCTTCCCAGAAATCACTGCTCCTTTCCATCATAAGCCTCCACACAATCAGGACACAGTGACAACACGGGAGGAACTGAGCAGTGAGGTAGGACTACTAACCTGTGCCAGTTTTGGATCTTTCCCAAAGTTCTCCCTACTTCAACTGACCTAGGTGTCCTCTGGCTTGCACTGAGTTAGTTACCATGCCTTGGTTGACATAAAAAGCAATTACAAAGGCGAAAACCCAGAGAATGATTCTTGTTAGGGTCTTCCATTCCCCTACTTTCATTGCTTGGTCCCTTTCTCTCAGCAGATCTCCTTCTGTGGCCTCCAGTCTGTCCTTCCCTCCAGCTTCCCAGCACAAGTTTTCTGCCTAAGCCAACCTCAGGGACAGCCACAGCCACAGAAACCCACAAGCAAACCAGCTCCCAGGCTACTTCCATGCAGCTTATACAGCAGGAATGGGGTTCTGGTGGCTTCTGGACCTCGCTATATGACCAACATGCTTAAGTCACATCATCTTCCTTATCCTTACTTGGTCAGAGCAGCAGTGACACGGCTTCAGCTGCCTCTGTTAACGGGCTGAAGTCACTGGGAGTATTAGATCACTAAAGCCGATTGCACAGTGGTTGGGCTTGTAAAGCAGAGGAAGGAAGTGGGAGCAAGGGGGTCTATAGGGTTGCTACTTAACACCTCAACAACTAAAGCACGTGGAGAATCTTGGGGTGCCCAATTTGAATGATTCTGGTATTTCTCATCCTTTCCCCACCCTTCTGCTCTGTGGTCTGGATGGAGCAATCACTGGAGAGGGGGAATATCATGCAAGAGAGACATGGAAATTTTTCTTAAAAAAGTTAAGTCCAATGAAAGGCACACAGAGGAAAAAAAATCTCGGTGAGAAGAGTCTCAAAAAAGGCTGCGCGGGTAGCGCGACAAAACCCCCTGCCTATTCATCAGGCCAACAAAAAGCTTCTTTAGATTTATACTGTGAACCCATTGAGAGGGAGGGGAGGGAGGCAGCGCTGACACACCGCCCTTGTGCACACAGCAGAGCCCGCAGTCCTGCCCCGCACACACAGGCTGGGCTGTTCTGCCCGATCACAAGGAAGCTCTGAGTTTTTAAAAGTAAACTGTAAGGTTTCCGTTGTTGCACTGGGCTCAAGTATTTTTTTTTTAAATATATAACAGCTCCCTCTCTTTGCTGTTCCTCTCTCTCCTTCACTCTTTAAACAGCCCCGGCTGCTCTGGGCTGCTCGGCAGCCGTCGTGCGCTGGCTCCCTATGTGGTCCAGACCCGCTATGAACACGGCTTTTGTTGCTGCTGCTGGGAAGCTGCCTGAGAGCGGCACACACAGCCCGGCTTGTTCCATACGTGGAGGCTGCAGCGGGTTCGAGGAGGGGCGGGGGGGCAGAGGAGGAGGGGAATGGCTTGGGTTAGCTTGCCCTGTGGTAGAGCAGCCGTCCCACCACTGGCAAGGGAAAGGGGGAAGCGAGGAGACGGAGCCGGGTGGTGGTGGAAAAGACACCTCAGGCAGCTAAGAAAGGTCCCGTTGATTTTTAAAATGGGACCAGTTGGCCCTCCACCAGCCCACGCTCCCGCTGGATGTAAGGCAGCAAGGGAAGGCAATGAAGTCACTGAGTCTGTGCAACTTATGTTTGCAGAGGATCTGGCCTGGAGTGGGAAGAGGAGGAAAAAGACCAATAATGGAGTGATTTCGGAGTTCCAGTGTTCCTAACCATTATGCACATCCCTGGGTGATACCAAAGCACTGAAAAATAACCTGGTTTTTTTTCTTTAATTTACAGATTAATTAATTTTTTTAAGTGATACCATTCATCTGCTTCTCCTCTAAAAATTCTAATATTCTTCACTAACTGGGGAGTATTTTATGGTGATGAGCTGCTGGTTGCTCTGACAGGGCTAAGTCTGCTAAATTTTGTTTAATATCTTCTTTTCTGTAGTCAAATTTTTTCCTCCATCTCTTTCACACCTTTAATTTCCTATCTTCTTGGCTCTCACCCATCCTCCCGCCCTTGTGTTACTGTCAAACCCTGCTACTGTACATGAAGGTGATTATAGGAAACATTAAACAGCAGTTCAAGTGGAACAGATGGACTTTCCCCCAAAGACTGCTCAGGCTGCAGAAAGAGCTCAACCTCTGTCCTGTCCAGTGATGCTGGGAGATGATGCCTTCCCTTTCTGCACTCTGACAGCAACTCGAAACATCTCAGAAAGGGGCAGCATCTCCTCTTTGACCTCTCAGGCAGACAGTCTCTTGAAGCCAGCAGGAAAATATAACGTCAAACAGCCAAAGAAAAGAAAGAAATAGTTCAGCTTCCAGAAGTGCCTTTGCAGAATCTGAAAACGCACCAAACTCGGTCCCCAAACCACTGTCCTCTCTGCCCAGACAACATCCTTAACCAGGAACTTATAGATGAAAACCAAAGCAGTGAGGAATGCTAAGAAATTCCTCTCTCCCAACTATTTCGTTGTGGGATGTTTTCCCCTTTCCACATCTGGCAAAGCTATTTTAGAAAGCAAGGAAAGCTTTTCAAACTGACATTTTTTGGCTATATAGCTCAAAAGAGAAAGGTTAAAACGTACACTTTTTGATGTATGCAGAGGGCTACTGAGCACAAGATTTAAATGAAAAGCCTTAAAAAGAAGAAAATTAATGAAAAGAAGGGATTTCTGATAGACATTCTAAAAATTAAAATCTTTTTTGTTCTGTCCATTTCTGGAGAAGAACTCAGTTCCCTGTAAACTAATGCTGAAAATATGCTTCATCTACAAATGGATTCGGAAAGCAGGCAGGTACTGAGGAATGCCCAGAGCAGCTCACTGGAAATAACTGGAAAAGACTCTGCCAGCCACTGATCCCTGATGTCCTCATGTAAGGGGAGCAGTATAAAACCCTTCAGCATCCCTGCTCTTTTCATTCTCTTCCCAAACTTGTCAGCCCCTACAGAGCTTAACAGTCCTCCAGCTCAGGGAACACCCTTTACCTGCCCTGTGGCAGAGCAATGACACTGATCAAAGCCATACCCTGGTGCTGGCTGAGACACTCACAACAAATCAGTTTTGACGGCATCCTCTATCCCCAGAGCTCAGAAGCAGGATCAGACACATCACCCAAGCTCCAGCGACAGCTGAAATCCATCACAAAGAAAGATGGGTTCGAGGGTCTGTTCGGGAGGGAGAATGGGGCTAACCTGTCACTGCTCTCTTGCCTTGTGGTTCTGGCTAAAAGATCTCTTAAGCCATCCTTGCTTTCCCTCCCTTCCCCAAGCCAACCAGCAAACTTGACACATAGCTGTTGCCTCTGGCTATAGGTTTGCTCCCTGTAATGGGTGGGATGCTGGTGAGGACAATCCCGCTGAGGCACAGCCCAGGCACAGGCTCCCTCCTCACGGTAGAGCTGCTTGCAGGAGGGAAACTGTGGAGAAGCTCGGTCTCAATCAGTTTACAACTTTTCTCACATTTCCCTTCTGGTCGCTCACCAGGGAAATGACCAAACTGACTGAAAGTCTGCTTCTCTAGAGCACTTATGAGAGTTAAGGAAACACACCAAAGAGAGGAGGGAGGAAAGTATGATACGTTACCTTTAACAGTTCAGTGCAGTGCTTCCAGAATCTAAGTCCCATACACCTGGCAGAGAAATGAGGTCTTTTTCAGTGTCTGAAAACGAAAGAGCTTGCCACTTCTTGCTGTTGCTGTATGTCTTCTTCACAGTCTCCAGATGAGTTTTCCTTTCTCTTTTTTTTTTTCTTCCCCGGTTCCCCAGAAGAAATCAAAATTCCCTGTGTGGTATTTCAGGTCCTTTCAAGCAGTGGCAGCAGCAGCAGGCTTGAAGAGTAAGTACTGTGTGTGAATGGCAAAAAAGAGAGAGAGGGTTTCAGACCACATTAGCTGCCACTGGCTGCAAAAGAGACCATCAAACTCCTGTCAGCCTCCTTAGATACCTCTTGAAGAGCTGGCAAACTAAATGTATTGGATCCTCCTCTGGATTTTAGAGTAAAGGTAGGCAGGCATCCAGGGGGCAGGGGGAAATAGGAGGGCTTATAGACAGAAAAGGAAGCCCAGCCTCTTGGAAAGAAGGAAAAAAACCCAAACACCCAACCCAGAAAAGAAAAGAAATGGGAAAAAAAAACATTACCAAAAAAATACTGTAAATGAAGAAAGCTGAATGGGGAGTGGGGGATTAAATTTAGCCCTCTGGTTTGGAAGCAAACTGGCTGGGCACCACAAGTGGTTGAGAAAGAAGAAATAGTTTGTGTAATAAAAAGAGAACGTGGCTTTTGCAAACTAAAATAAGATGAAGCTAATTAAGGAACCTGAGCAAAGTATTTGTGTCTGCAATGCAGTCAATATCACTGCAGTATGAGCAGAAATGAGCAGATCTGCTGGGAAGCCCCAAGACAGCTGAAACAGGATAGTTTAGGGAACTCTTGCATTGCCCCACTGGCTGCTGAGGAAGGGAGGCAAGTGATGGAGGGAGGGAAGGGATGCTCAGCATCAGTAAGAGGGAAGAACCCTGAGCATCAGTAACTGATAAGTGATATAAAGGCAGAAAAAGAAGGCATTGGGGAATTTGTCTAAATGCTGTTTTTGTTGAACTGGGGAGAAATGCGGAGTCTGTATGCACCTAGTAATGGTGGAGCCTGAAGCAACCAAGCCAAAACTCTGAGGAGAATCCCATAACTGAATCCTTGGCAGTCCTGGTGCTTTGGGAAAGGGCTAAAGGGACTGTAGTAGGTGTTTGTTTGTTTGTGTTTTTGGTTTTGTTTGTTTGCTTGTTTTCTCTTTCTCTTGGGATGCTGATACCTTTGGGAGGAACAAAAAGCTGTGCTCAGAGAGGAGGGAATGGGTCTTTTGCTGCAGACCTACACCTTGGCTTGCGAAGGGGCCAGATGACAGCTGGGAGTGGGAAGGAAACTGCTGAGATGTTCACAGTTGAGAAAAAACTTCTTTGAAAAAAGAAGAACTCTTTTTGAAAAACCTGTTGTACCTCAGCAGTGAAACCTGAGCTTATACAGAGATATTGGGTTTGAAATTCCTCAGGCTTGCATGAAAAAACATGCTGGTGGTGCTGTCTTCTAACTTGTAGGAGAGCACTACTGGCCTAATGTAAAGTCTCAGACTCAGCTCAGGGAGGTCCTCCTTGCACCCAAGCCACACAGCTGCCCTTAGCATCTCTCCTTTTGTTTATCGTTTAATATGATATTTAATGTCTGCACTTTCCTCTCTTTTCCCAACACCCTCCTTTGCTTTTCTGGTTTATGATAGAACAGTTTCTCCTCTCTCCATAAATTATTTTGATCTCATGCCTCACTTCAAAGCTTGCTTCCTTGACTGTCTCACTTTTTAACCTGAGGCTCATAACTCCCAGCCATGCATCCATCACCCTGGCAGGTAATGCTCCCAGACCACAGAGCATGGAGAATCACTTCTTCCCACCAAAACCTTTTTCTGTCCTAGAGATTCAATACCAAATTTTGGTTGTGCATCTCCCCTCTTTTTGATTATTATTAGGGGGATTATTCCCCCTCCTTTTTTTTTTCTCCTCCCAGCAGTACAGTAATAGGTATTAACTTTAAAACTTGCCAGGTGCCTGTATGTTAAAATTCAAAGGGTAGTGAGGGAAAGATTCACATCCATTAGACAGGACAGTGCCTTTATACCACTACCTGAAACTCTTGTACTTTCATCATAGAATATTTTCAGTTGGAAGGGACTTTAAAGATCATATAATTCCAACCCTCCTGCCATGGGCCAGGACACTTTCCACAAGACCAGGTTGCTCAAAGCCCTGTCCAACCTGATCTTGAACACTTCCTGGGATGGGATGGGATGGCGGAGCCACAGCTTCTCTGGGCAACCTATTCCAGTTCCTCACCAGCCTCACAGTGAAGAGTTTCTTTCTTGCAGCTAGTCTAAATCTACCCTCCTTCAGTTTAAAGCCCTTCCCTCTTGACTTATCACTTCAGTCCCTTGTCAAAAGTCCCTCCCTGGCTCTTCTGTAGTCGCTTTAGCTATTGGAAGGGGCTCTAACATCTCCCTGGAGTCTTTTCTTCTCTAGGTTGAGCAACCTCAACTCTCTCAGCCTGTCTCCATAGCAGAGGTGCTTCAGCCCTCTTATAACTTCCTGGCCTCCTGTGGACTTGCTCCAACAGATCCATATTCTTCTTTTGATGGGGATCATGGAATTAGATGCAGCACTGCAAGTGGGGTCTCACCAGCGTAGAGTAGAGGGGTAGAATCCCCTCCCTTGGCCTGCTGTCAAGCTGCTTTTGATACAGCCGAGGACACAGTTGGCTTTCTGGTCTGCAAATGCGCATCACTGGGTCATACTGAGCTTCTCATACACCAACATCCACAAGTCCTGCTCCTCAGAGAGAGAAGAGCTCCCAGTCTTTTCTCCACTCATCCTGTATTTGTGCTTGCTTCCCCCATCTTGCATGCCTTTCAGTCCTTAAGAGTGGTGTCTGTCCATATCAAGTTTAATTCTCTATCTGCTGAGATAAAGTGGGGGCGTTCTTACCTACTCAAAGGGCATTGTATCCATCCTAGGGCTGCCACCACCTCCAGATGCTGGATGGGCTGAGGCAGGTAGGGCTGCACTGCAGCATCACATGCCTGCCCTCCTCTCTAGCTGGGGTGTCTCTGCACTGGGCAGCATGGTGTAGCTATGGCAATGAGAGGAGACAGGCAAAAAACACTTCAGATGGGGCATGACAGCTCATGCTCTAGGCAGGGTTCGGTATTTCCAGGTGGTTATAAAAAGCACATAGACAGGAGCTATAAAATATGACCTAGCTGATTTTGCTCAGACTCACATACGTGAGACACTCTGAAACATCTCATGCCTGACCACAGCCCTTTCTCCCTGTAACATAAAGATCTTTTGGAAAATGTGTATGTTTAGCTGTTTTGCTGTGGAATAACTGTGAGTCCTGTGTACCCTGTACTGCTGCTGCGGTTTGGCAAAGAAAACCTCATCTAAACTTTTGGTGAGCTTAAGCCAAGGAACAGAGAAAATTCCACTTTGGAGCTGACCAGCTAGGAAAATGTGATGCTCCACACAAAGTGGTTTCTTAGCAGCTTCAGAAAAGGGGCAGAAACTGCTCAGTACCTGCTAGCTGTACCAGTTTTTTTCTGCATCAGGAATGATTGGAAAAACAGCTAAATATGTTCTGAGAAATTGTGATGCATAAAAACTGTGTTGTGTTTTTTGTTCTTTAAGCTGAGGAGAGGCCAGGTCAAAAAAAGTCACATAGATGACTTGTTTTCTGTTTAAAGCAGAAAAATAACAGTTCATGGCTCTTTGAAATATAGGTAACACATTGCAAAAGTACTTACAGTTAAGTAAGATTTTTACATGTCTTTATGAATTTCAAGGGAGGCTTATATCTATTCCTAGTGAAGTTCAGCCTTCAGAAAGCACAAATATTTGAAGAGAGAACAAACCCTCTGGCCAAGGAAGCATGGATAATAGTTCTGCCGTGAAAACTATTGAATATCCAGAATTTGTATGGTGGAAGAAGTCACTGAATGACAATGGGCAAAAAAGTTAAAAAAAACACCAGACAGAAGAAAGTTATGTCAATAAAGGTGATAGTTGAAGCTTTCCAAAAGCTTTAGTGGCTTTTCAGACAGGAGAGAGAGTGAAAGGAAAAAAGAAATGGAACAAACAGTACAATAAAGAATAAACCTTTCAAACTGCTTTTAAAAGTTGTGCTAATCAAACCACTTACTGTTGTGAACTACTGCTCCTTCCCTGCAACTACCAGTGCAGCTCTCAGCTCAAATCCTTGTCTTACTCTCAGGATGAAAAGGAGTGTTTTGTGTCCCTAAAACACTCATCGTTTCTGGAATCATTGTGTGCTATTGACAACTAATTAGGCACTTAAAATAAACCAGTGGGGGCATGCGAAGAGAGCATTGGAACCCCGCTGCTATGTGCACAGGTAGTCAAGTGGGGTGATGCACGATTTTAGTCCATGAGCTGTCTTCAGGAAAAGGTGCTGGAAATCTAGGGACAATCCAAGAGCTTTGAGCTTGTTCCCAAAATGGACTGTTCATGCTTTTACAATCAGTTGTTTGACATTGCAACAGACACTTCTTGATCAGCCATCACAGGTTCCTTTAGAGATTGGTATTTGAATTCCTGCTGCCCTGTGGTGCTGCCAAAGTCCTGACATTGCATGGGACTGAGTCTCACAGAGGCAAGGTAACTTGCTCATGACGATGTGTGAAGCCAGTATCAGAGCTAGAACATCTCCATTCTCAGCCTTGTTCCCTCTTTTTAAGCCAGCAAAGGCCTTGATCCACTGCAGCAATTCAGGAGTGCCCTGCTAATGTGTTTTCTGGAGCAGTAATGGGTAGTGGTGCTTTGTAACTGACACCTCAAAATGTCATCTTTTACCCTTACATTTTGGTCCTGCACTTCTGCAAGCCAAGATCCCATGATGGGGAAAGCATGGTGTAATATAGAAATACCGGTGTCATAGCTCGTGTCACCGCGTCTTTGAGCAGGGTGGTTGTATGGTCTTACTTTGGAGTCCCACTGGAGGGAGGAAAAGAGGTAGTGATAAAATCCCTCTAGCTAGAAATTATGAGGGATCCAAAACCTGCCATCACAGGCTTTACTACTAAGATATTGTCCTGAGAGCATGGGAGGGGACTGAAAAGAAATGAGTCAACATCTGGGGGTAAAAAGGGCACAGAGGAGTTTTCCCCACAAACACAGCACCTGCACCTCTTTATTGCACAGTGAATATCAGCCTTGTTGGTGCAGGTGGAAAACTCACCCCATATTTAAAAAGCCAACCCCATGCACACACACAACTTCTACCAGTCCTGTTTGCATCCCGGATTGGAAACGGTGCCCTTCCTGAACCTCTGTGCTGGACAATGTACCTATTCAACCTGCAGTGGCCAGGACGCTCCAGCTCTCACTGAATGAGCTGCCTTCTGCTCGCAGCCCATCCCGCACCAGCAGATGTAAACAGTGGGGTTGCCCCCACCCCAATATTGTGGCTTGTTCATCCCCTGATAAAAATAGAATCCCAGGCTGGTGGGTGGGATGGTGCACAGACCAGGGTTTGTTTGGCGGTGCATTTTTTAAGAATTATTTTCTTCTTTTTGCTCTTGTCGACTTGGTGTCTTTCCAATTGCTCAACGGGGCTGTACAGAGGGAGTGGGGATGGACAACTTTGGCCAAAGATTTGGCACTGCGCAATGCTGGCTGACTCAGATGAGGCCTCTTGTGCTTATCCTGAATGCACAATATCTTGTCTCTATCCTTGAATGGCCAAAGGCAGGTGCTTGGGGCAACAGGCACCACAAGCTTAAACATGTGTGGTATTAGGGCTCACACCACAATTTGGGTTTGGGCTTGGAACATAGAGGGGATGGCCGGTATCCTGAGGTTGTTCATCCCTCTGCACTCCTGCACGGTACCACAGGGATACTTGCCCCTGTGTTTTGGGGCACAGGAGAGGGCTGACATCTCCTAAGCTACAGGAGTAGGCAGCGGCGAGGCTGCAGACCTGACTGCACAGGCCAGTTAATTGGTCAAGACAGGACTGCACCTTCCATCAACCTCCATCCACAGTGCCTCTGTTACACAAGGGACCTGCTCCCTCTCCCACTGTGCAGCCTCATGCTCACAGTGTGTGATAGGTGTCCAGCCTTCCTGGCCAGCCGTAGGATACAGTGAAACAGCTTTTGTCTGGGACGCACAGTGTAGACTGCTCCCTTAGCCAGGGTGATGCTGTGTGCAGCTCGCTGTCCATGCATGCTCCCCTCACATACAATCCTCAGCTCTCCTTTTCTCCTTTTTTTCCCCTTTTGCCACATTCATGCCCTCACCTCACCTTGTTAATCAGCTGCTTGGACTGAAACTAATGTCTCCTGATGGAGACATGCAGGCTCAGCAAGGAAACGTTGGGGTGGGCACCACGCAGAATGTTTGTACAATGAATGAATGAAAACACTGCTAATTTTATGTTCCTCCAAACCTGGGATGGAGCAACACGGGAATACAGCACCTTTTGTACAGGCATAGGACATCTCCTCTGTTTGCTTTTCTCCCAGAATGCCTCTTCTCACCCTGCACAGTATAAACAGGTTGCTGTTGACCTTGGAAGCTGGCAGAGAGGTTACGTCAAACCCAGCAGGTTTGCTGGGCTGGGTATTTATGGTCTTGCACCCTTTTGCTCTGGCAGCAAAGGTGACGTACATCGCACACTCCCAGCTGCTTGCAGGGCTCCCAGCAGGGTTGGCCACCTCTGCCTGTAGCGGCGGGGAAGCCCATAGTTGTCCCTGACCCCCAGTGCAAGTTGCTGCTCAGGGGAAATTCTGCAGGGAGTTTCTCCTTTTTCTCTGTTTGCTCTTTTTGTTGAACAAGTTTTTTGTGGCATTTGTTTTGTTCCAGTGAAAGGTGTTTGCTTGTCTGAGGTCAGTAATGAAGAGGCAGCAGGGGATGCAGGAGTGCAAAGAGAAGGAAGCAAATAGGCTCCAGTAGCAGTTGTAGTTTCATCTGGTTTCTTCAAAAAGCTTCTCTTACCTTGGTGGGATGTGCCAGGTTCTTCAGAGGTGGGAGAGGTCACTGGAGAGGCTTTTTACCTGAGCATACCAATGCCCCTCTACAAAGAAATTATGAGCTGATTTGTTGATAGCAGAAAGAAAGCCCAACAGAAACACCAACAGCAGCCTGCCCCCATGGAAGGACCTCTGCTCTGGCTTGCCCTCTGGCCAGTCTGCTGGGAAACAGGAAGAATGAACCTGTGCATTTCAGTGCTGAAGGGTGAATGAGGTATTCCCCACCCAGAGTAGTTTATTTCTGAAGGGGCAGAGGCTTTCTCCTAGAAGCTAAAAGGAACTTTTTCTGTACCTCCCACTCCAAAGGTCCTAGCCATTGTGCTGGTAGCCTTAAAACCCCTGCAGAGGACTGGGCCAAGGCACTTGATTGGAAAGAGCTTTCCAGGAATCTTCCAGGTTGAGTAGCTTCAGCTGATGAATAAGGAGATTGCAGGGAGACATGACCCTGCTTGCATGCAGCAGCCCAGAGGTGATTTTTTAAGCAGAAACCCCAAGAACATTCACAACAGGCAGTGGGATTTTCTTACGGGATTTAGCAGGTTTTCAGTTCTCAGTGAGAGGTGTACTATCATCTCTTGGGCACTCAGTCTCTTCTGTCATCCCATTAATGCAGTCCTTTGAGCCTCTTAACCCTCTCAGTCCTGCCCAGAATATTCATTTTCCCTCTCCCATTTATATCTCGCTTCCTAATTTGCAAGTGAAATCAGAGGTTACATGCTAGTAAACAAGAAAATGTTGTAAAAAAGTCAATCTCAAAACCAAAATCACACCAAAAGCTCCACAATTTGACAGTAACAATTACACAGATCTACCTATAAAAGATGTGGATATAAGATCACTGCTGGATGTGCTAACTGGGACTGCTGGAGGGGTCAGAGCTCAGTTGAAGACCTGTATGAATGGAGAAGAGGACGTTTCTTCAGGCATGACATGTGGAAACTTCAATAAATCATTCATCCTCAGGGTTGACAGTGAGTTGATAGCTAGTTGCTTCCACTTCTCTGATATTTATTATTAGTCTTTCTCGTTCTTGGTTTGTTTAACTACTAGACCTCATCCTCTGGTTTCAGCATTTCACTCCTCATTTTCAAGTCTTCAGCAAATGTGACTTTTTCTTTTTTTTACTGCAAAAGAGAGAACATTTCTCTGTCTGGATCGTGTAGGGTGGGTAGATGGAGATGAAGGTTTAGGTCAGAAGGCCTGGAAGTATTGTCAGGGTTATTCCTAATAGCACACCTCATCTTTTTTTGCCAGTGGAATATATAATCTGCCTCACCTTTTAGCTCTGAGTACTCAGGGGGAAAGTTCAGATCATCTGTTAAAAAGACCATGGTTAGGGGGGAGATTGTGTCCCCCCAGTCCTTTTCCCAGCACTGCAGTGGTTCTCAGACGTGTATCCGAAGTTAGAGAGATGCTCATATGATTCTCCATCATAAAACACACCTCCAGAAAACCCTCTCCTAGCTTGTGCCACTGGGCCCTTCCCACACAGGCATCATCTCTTTCTGCCCTCTTCTGAGTTTCTAGGTGGATGAGATGAACAATAGATTTTTGAGCCTGGGCTGAGGAACCTGTGATGTGGCTGGTAAGAAAAACTTGCTTTGGCTTGTGTTTATATTAGGAGAGAATATTTTGACCTGCCCTAGGTTTTTGCATCTGTGAAGGGATTAGATCCACACTCACTGCCAAACACTGGACCAAGTAAATTTGCAGGAGAGAAGTCCTCAGGACACCTTCCCAGCAGTCTGTGCACTTCTACTTTACTGACTGCTGTTGCTTTCTTAAAAACCCAGCTGGGACTGTGCTTGGAGATCTTAACAGGTCTCTCTTTGACAACTGCTGCTTCCTGGCATCTGTTCATTTTTGGGAAACATTCCCCATTGGCCTGCAAAAAGGTGGCTGCAGCTCCAGGAGGGATTTCTGTGCCCTCCAGAGGTTCCTGGTGCCTGAATGTGGGTTAGGGTTGGACAGGTCCACCTGAGGGGTTTCTACAGAGGAAAGCGAAGGACTAAAATCCAAATCCCCCTGTCTTCATTGGAACAGCTCTGCAGATCGAGAGCTCCTTGGAAATGTTGTTCCTTGGCTGGTATGCTGAGAACTCCATGTCAATATTTGTGAAGTAGGAAGGGCCCTGCCAGATGCAGCATTTCCAGAAACAAGCCTCTGTGTGCAGGGCTGAGGCAGCTGCTCAGGGCTCAGCCTGGTTCACCAGGGGCTGGGGTTGCTGCAGGAGCACCTGGCCAGTCCTGCCCTAAGGGGCTGAAGGAAGAAGACGTAGTAGGATGGCTCTACCCATAGCCCCAGACTGCTCCTTTGAGGTTTGTGTAAGATTTATACAATAATGCTGCTCCAGCAGAGTTACTGTGTCAAAACTGTTTCCTCTGAGGGGGAAGTTAACAGTGACTTGAATCTCACTGCCCTGGGACAGCTGAGGGTGGGCAAGAAGGTGAGACTTGATGTAACAATGCTGATGTCAGGCTGCAAGAGTAATGTCACTGTCCCCAGGAGGGGACCAGTCACCTCAGAAAGAATGGGCTGGGAGCCCAAACCTCATGTAATGCCAGGACCCTTCAGGAGAGAAGGTGTAGTCATAACCTCAAGACTATCTGGTTCCAGAGCACATATACTCAGCCTCTTTCCTTCCTTTATTTCTTCTTTGTGGTGTTTCAAATAAGTCTTAAATATGGGGATAATATTCCCTTAAGTGCTGTGTGCTTGGTATTGGTTTTGGAAAACAAGGTGTAAGGATACTTGCCTGAAAGGCAGGAGTGACAGCCACGCTTCCATCTTGTGGGTCATTCATTTTCTGGCCTCTCTTTTCCCAAGCACTATTAGGCTGGATTTTCCTTGCCTGAGTGGCAAGGAAAAGCCAGAGCTACTGCAAGGGAAAGTGGATCTGAGCAGCAAATGATGGAAGTGAGAAACTACAGCAGAATTAGCAGACCAAGGAAATCTGCAAACTAGGGAGTGAGGGCTGCAGCAATGTGCTACTCTACCCCATATCCCTCCTTCCTTCAGAAACAGCCCTCACACGGAGCACATGCATTCAGCAGACATCCTGTCCTTTGGCTTGGGACTATTTAGGTGGGAAAATAACCTTTCAGGGCTTTGTGATTTGTTTTACCTTTTGCTTTGTTGGGTCCGTTTACAGGAACCCAAAAGTAGCTGTTGTGAAAAGACAGCAGAGACTGTGTGGACCTTGGATAACTTTTTTGAAGACCATGAGACCTGCCAAATAGCCCGAGAGAAAGGATCTTACTGTGTTGATTTGTTTTCTTTGGTTTATGGGGGCAAAAAATATTTCACACATAATTAGCACAGCCACAGAGAGATTGTATTAAAGGCGCTTTACTGGAAATTTCAAGGGACAGAACAAGGGAAACCTGTGTTAACACTAGCAGTCAGGAGAAGGACCTTGCCTGCAAAATGGTGGGGAAGGACAATGTGGAGTGTTCAAGCTACAAGAAAGAAACTGTTCAGGAGGGGAGCATGTGCATCAAGGGCTGGGATTAAACTAAGCTACTGCAGGCCAGGATGCTCCCTGCTTCCCTACCCCAGATTCTGCCAACCTGGGTGGTCAGGTGTGGGTGAGATGTCACTCCCACGGAGGGAGAAGAGCAAGGAACAAGAGCCCGAATTACTTCTCAATATAAAAAAATCTGGGCACCTCCTTCAGATGCTTAAATCCAACCAATTTCAGTTTTACCTCTGTGTCAATGTGTAAAACCAGTTGGTCCTTCTATCTTGAACACCTCTCTAACATACTAAAAATGCTCTCGCCTGTTTCTTCCATCTGCCTAACTCACTCCACAAAGAGCAGGAGTTCTTTTAAAGCAAAAATTGTGAAGACAGACTCAAGCTGCTCAGCCTTGTCCCTACTGTAGTGAAAAGCCTACCACAGGCCTCTTTCTTCGCAGATGTTTCCATGAAACCAATCACTGAGAGCCTTGCATTTCCTGGAGTTCTGAGTCTTCTGGTGGATTTACTGTATCCTGTGTATTTCTCTCCAAAAAAAGAGTTGTGTGAGTGATATATCATCTTACTCATGTTGGATTTTTTTGATCTCTACCCAGGCCAAGATGTCACTTTAACTCCAGACACACACAAGTACCATTATTTAAAAGTAGAGATGTGAAGTGCACAGGCCTGCCCAGGGCCATGTCAAAAAATGTCTGCTTCACACATATTTAGCTGCCCACTACAGTGCTCTGGTACACTTGTTCCCAGGCAGGTGAAGCATCTTTTAGACTATTTTGCTTGCAAATCCTGCTGTTCCCTATGAAAATGAGTGCTTTGTCTTCCTTATTGTTTCTGCTTGTTTCAGTTTTAAAGCTTACATCATTCTGTGGCCAGCAATGTCTTGGGTGTCATACAAGAGCCACTCTTTCCCAGGTTACCTGAGGGCAATTCCAGAACTGAACAGCAGCTCTACAGAAGGCATAAATATACTGTAGCCATTTATTTCCTGCTGTGCTTAGGAGATGAGTGAGGCATATTTGTGGTGGTTGCTATTAGACATCAGGGAGGAGCAGTGCCTGGTAGTTGGCAGAGGAATGGGTACAGGCTCTTGGGTTATATTCACAGCAATGCCACTGACTTTGAGGGCAAAGTGACATGACCTGGTCTCCTCATCCTTGACAGGGACATTGGTATATTTAACTCTTCCAAAAGTGAGCTGGCAGCACCTGGATAATTCAGAAATTCAACAGCAGCTCAATGTGTGTTGCCTCAGCTGCTGTAACGTGTTGCTCTGGCTGTATGTTGGTGCTTGGCAGGGGACACAAACTTAGGGATGTTGAGCAGGGAGGACTGTGGAGGTGAAACAAAGCGAAAAGTCCCTCTGCACTGCATTTTCTTGGGAGCTCATATCCTTTCCTCTTCTCCTTTCGGACTTTGTACCTTTGCCTGCCTGATACTCCTCACTGGACTATCCCCTAGGCTCTCCTGAAGCTTCTGACCTATCTCCAACGCAGAAGGTCATTTCTCTGTGCACATCCCTGACTCCTAGCTTGTGTTTGTTCTATTTTTCCATGCGCCAGCTTTACAACAGAAGGCACAAATACACTGCATCTGTTTTTTTCCTGCTGTGCTTAGGAGGTGAGTGAAGCATGTTTGTGGTGGATGCTATCAGGAAGGAGCAGTGCCTGGTGGTTAGTGCAGGAAAAGTACTTGGGCTTAGATGGGCAGGATCTGCCTGGGGAACCTGCCTGTCCCAGGAGAAGGTGGTGCACTAGAGCTGCTGGGGCTGAGGAACATGGCACTTATCAAGCCTCTGCTGGCCAAGGAGAACCTGGGCATTGAGAAAATGATTAAGTAGATGAGTGTTTATGCCCATTACTAAGCTGTTACCAGCAACTCAGGATGCAGATTAATTGGGAAGTGGTACCAGGAAGCAGGGCAGGCCCTGGGACACTGTTTACAGCACAGTGTTTTGGCCCAGCGAAAGGGTGGCCAAGAATAACCCTCCGTTAACCACCAGCAAGGTGAGCTGGTTGGATTTTTCCATTTGCCCTGTGTATGGCTCTCGTCTTTGTCCCCTGACTCATGCCAGCTCTGGAAAAGCCCCAGTCCCAGTTGTCCCCAAACAGGCTTCTCTATTCAACACTGCTTAGTCTGTGGGGAGAAGACTGGGGTGCAAGGAAGGACATCACCCATACCTGGCAGCCCCTGAGACATTCAGGAAGTGTTGATCTCTTCACTGCCACTCTTCCCTCATTTAAAGTTACACTATTTACCTCCCAGTCTGGATGCAGAGGTGGAGGGCTGGCAGGCACATTCTGGCCCATGGTACCCTCAGGGCAGGAGACAAAAGATGGAGAAGGGAAGCAGGGCTCAAGGCAGAGCCAGCCAGGTCAGCAGGGATTTTCCTTTGATGTGTGTCTCTGTGCAGCACTGTTCCATGCTCTCGCAGCTGCTGCAATTATGGCACCCTCTTCCCTGCCAATTTTCCATGTCCGTTACTGCTGAGGTTGGTTTGTGACATTAATTCTTTCTCTGCTGACGTGGGCAAATAAGCTACTGGCATGTCTCTGGTTTAGGAAAGCCTGTGGTCCGGTGTCCTTGCTGCAGCCATGCAGTGTGTGGCACACCATATGCAGAAGAGAGTGGCATCAGGGCAAAACAGGGCAGCACAAGTGGTAGGAAGGGCAGAGCTGGAAACAAAGTGCTCCACAGCATCCTCCTGTCCCACTGCCTAGGCTCAGTGCTGCTTTGCACCCCAAGGGTCCTCCCCACAGACCCGCAAACCCCAGTACTGGTCTCAGATGACATCTTTGCCTCCATGAATACCCGTTTCAGGTATGTAATCACTGCCCCAGCACGAGGCTGGTAGTCTCTAGCCACAAACACACTTAGTAAGAGTGCATCACACCCCTTGCCATTTATTCAAGTGGATGCTAAGAACATTGCCTTCCTGGGGCTGGCCCTGCCAAGATCTCTCACTCTCGTCCTTTCTGACAGTCTCAAAACAAACGAAGACACCTTATTTTTTTCTTGCCGGCATAACTTGAACCAGAAAGGTAGCTTGAGCACAGGAGGAAAACTAATCCTCTGCTATATGACAAGGAGTTACTCAAGGACTGCTTTGAAAACCCAACTTTGAGCAGGAAGCTCGTTCCAAAAGCACTTAGCTAGTGAATATAAGTACACATTGTGAAACAACAAATCAATTATTTTAAGGTCTCTTAAGGCAGCTAGCCTTAGGAGATTCGATGGGAAACTTCTGCCCCAAGATGGATGTCAGAGAGCTAGGATAAGTAACCAGCTGAGAGAGTTTGTATTGGGAATAAATGGTCACTTTTCAGTGCAGTAAAAGAAATGACATGGGAGATTTATGAGGCTGGATAAAGAAAGGACTGATCTGATCTGATCTGATCTGATCTGATCTGATCTGATCTGATCTGATCTGATCTGATCTGATCTGATCTGATCTGATCTGATCTGATCTGATCTGATCTGATCTGATCTGATCTGATCTGATCTGATCTAGCAGCTTCTGGCTCTCTGGACAGCAATACATTTTTTTCCCTTACCTGGATCCAACCTTCCCCTGGGGCCTTGGTCTGCACTGCAGTGAGCTCCCGTTGAGGGAACTTCAGTATGTAAAGATGGGGAAGGAGGTTTCCTTTCTAGGCATGACCATGAGCTGCAGGGGAGTGAATGAACCAGTTAATAAGAGCTGAGAACTCAATGGGACGCTTGACAGAGCTCAGAGCAGTCTGACCTCAAACACACTTAGACGTAATTTTCTATCCTGGAGTGAGTGCTAGAAGCTGCCAACTTACTGCCATTGGAGACTCACTGATCTTGACGGCAGGGCCTGTGGTTGCCTTCAGGCTTCACACATTAGACACCTCTGCATAAGTTCCAGCACCAAGTAAGACCAAAAAATACCAGCAGAGAGAAAGCAGGAGTGGGAGAAAAAGAGATTTTAAGATTCGATTAAAAATATGCTTCTTTTGCCTGTGTTGGCTGGAGAAGCACCTGCCTGGCCAGGTGTATATCTGGAATGAGGGGTTGGAGGTGCAGCAGGCAGCAGGATTTGGGTATGTCTGTATTACTGCACTCACACATTAAAATAAGGTGGTGCTTATCAGACTGTAGTGATATGAACTGTGGTCTGAGTGATGTGATGGGATGTATCTCCCAGTGGTGCACTGGGAGTCTCCCAGATCACTGGGGTAAAACTGGCATCTGGCTCATCACTGTGTGAGAGAGGACTGAATCCACAGCACAACAACACCTGGGGCTGGGTTCCTTCCAGCTCTCCTGCTAACTCATTTAAAGCTACCTAGGATAACTGTGCTTGGCTGTGCTGCTGGCAGTCCAGACATGCCCAAGAGCAGCCCCTTTATAGAAACTCATGAAAAACTGACTCAATGGCTTTAAAGGACGGGACCAAAGCTGCACACAACCCCGTTGTTCCTAGTCCAGTGCTTAATTCACTAACCAAGCCACTTCAGGCTATTGAAAAGTCCCAAGATTGAAATAGTGTTTCAGCAGAAAAGCCTGCTGGGATCTAATCGAGTGTAGAGAGGGATTTTATGGATGATGTTTTTTCTTCAGGCCCTGCTCCAGCTGTTAATGTTTTTTGGCATTTTTTCCAAAAAACTGGTGGTGAATCTTACTAAAAACAGGTGTGATATAACAGGTATCATGAGTTGTTCTGGCTGGAGAGGAGGTAGCCCCCTCATTTTCAGAACAACCAGGAGCAGAAATTAAAGTAGTAGGGTGCTCTTATGTGAAAATGGACAAAGCTTGTGATGCACTTAACCAGATTCTACTGGGTTCTTAGGGCAGTTTCCATAAACAGTGCCTCTGTGGGAAAGGCAGAAGAAATATTATGGGAATGCAAGAACTGGCCCTAACATGGCTTTGAACAAGGCTTTGTTTAGGCTTTGAAGATACCAAAGAGGACATAAACCCAGGACACCTGCCAGTGATGTCAGGATGAAGTCCTTTGGAAGAAGGCTAAGATTCATCAGTAAAACAGCATGGGAATGAATGGAGATGAGTTTCTGAGTGCTAATAAAAAAAATGCTGAGGACCGTGTACAGGCCTGCGGCAAAAGCTGGATTAATGAGGATGATCTTCTGCCTGTTGGCCATAATTTCTTTCAGGCCATGGAGAAGGAGGGCAGGAATTTAACATACCTGCTTGGTCTTAGTGGTATCATGGATGACATTACAACCTTCAGGTAAAAAAAAGAGACCTGTGTTTAATTTAAATCAGTTTGTTAAGCCAGCAAGCAATTTGCACAACTCTGTGATTTAAAGAGAGAAGAGGCAGTTCTGGTCATCTTGTCCTGTCTGCCAGTGCTCTGGAGCTGGTGACCGCAGGCATCTGGCAGGAAACAGCAACTTGAGACCTGGACTTCTGGAAGAACTGGAAGTCCTGCATCTCTCCATGCACAGAGCACTCTTGTCTAGCAAGGCTCAGAGTGGGCCTTGCACTTTGCTGCATGCTCACCAGTTTGATTGGACAGCTGTTTTCTTCCTGTCACCCTTCCTAAATCAACAGGCTCCTTTGCCTGCTGCTTTTGTATTTTTCTCCGCAGAACTCAACAGATACCTGCTGTTCAATCCTTTAACTGAATTGAGTGGGAGTTAAACTGCTATCTGGTATTAAATCGTAATTTGTGTGGTCTGAGTGCACCCTTATACTTGGCCAGAGCAGAGAATCAGGCCACAGGCACCCTCTGCATTTCGTAGAGACACTGCTGCTCCTGCAAGTTAGCAAAGCTGAAGGCTCTAGAAGGTGGTTTGAAGCGTGAGGTGTGCTGCTTTATAATTCCCTCCCCTTCCATGTTACCAAACCAGGATAATCAGAGACAAGAGCAGGCTCACTGATGGGATCAGGACATCATAGAATCACAGAATCATTAGGGATGGAAAAGAACTCTAGAATGATTGAGTCCAACTGCTAACGCAGCACAGCCAAGTCCACCAATAAACTATGTCATAAACCACCATGGTACTAAACTTAGTGCCAGGTCTACACAGCTTTTAAATACTCCCAGGGTTGGTGACACTGCTACTTCTCTGGGCGGCCTTTTCCACTGCTTGATAAACCTTTCCATTAAGGATTCTTTCCTAATATCTAACACCAGGAACCTGACTGACAGCAGATGACAAATCACCCATAAAACGATGCTAAGGATTGGTATGAGTCAGATTGCAAGTTACGTTAAGTGCATGGTACTTGGTGGGAGACATAAATTGTAGTGCCATCACTCTGTGGGTTACCTACACCCTGGTAGGAGGAAGGATGTTCTGTTTTAAATGATGTTGACCTGTTCAGCTCCTTACATTGCTTCTGAATGTATGTTGTGACCTCTGGCAAATCTTGTCCTCTCAGTAACTGGATTCCCTATTACTGAAGAGAAGTGGCAGCACTGCCCTAGCACAGGTATGTGATGATTATGCCTTTGAAGAGTAGAGCCTCAGGAGTAATGAAATGTATGGAATTAATGAAGCACTGACTACCTACTGCCCAGTATACCCAAATGGGGAACCAGTGATAACTGGTTGCAGCAATGCAACACATTACCTTTCCCCGCTCCTTGTCCAGACAGAGGGGACACACCTTGCACAGTGTGTTTCTGTGTCACAGTGGGGTGACTTGCACAGGCCCCAGGACTCCCTGATAGATGTGGAGGCAAAGAAGGGGTGGTTATGACATGCAATCACAGGAAAATCATGAAGCTAAATGTTCCTGATGATGCTGTTTTGAGAAAGGGACAGTGACACTTCCAAAAACCTCTTTGGAATTAGATGATCTCTCATCCCACTTACCAGAGAGCTTGTGGGACCCATGTCAGGTTGGGAGAAATAGCCATAAATAATGAGCCAAGAGAGCTAATCCAGATCCAAAGCATTAAAACTTCAAAGACCCCCTCTCAGGATGCTAAAAGGCAAGGAACTAGTGTGGCTGCATTCACTAGTGTGATTACTTGCAAATGAAGGCAGCAGCTCTGACTCATGTGCTTATGGAGGAGAATTATAAAGAGATCTGTATTCTCAATTATTCCCCAGGTTGGAGGGCAGGAGCTGGGAGATAATGGGCAAATCAGATTCAGAGGTAGAGGAAAGCTGTTTGTCGTTCTGTGCATGGCTGCGTGAAGCCCACAAATATGGGATTTGAATTTTCTTATCTCTTACATAGCATTGGCTTAAGAAAATAAGGACATGCCTCCACTGCTGATATTCATACACATGTGCTGTCTTGGCATGCTTTTTGACACCAGGATGAGTTTTAACTTGGGTATTGAACTATACAACATTACAAACAAGACTTAAGGCATTTGCTGTCACTGGATCAGGGGGCACGCTCTGAACCCCGATCCCAAAATCCATTCTGAAGCTGTTGAGCTGAGGAATCATTTTATAAATGAAGGCAAATGAAATCTGGTTTCACAGAATTCCTTCCAGTTTCTCTCCTGCTCATTGACAGAGAGGAAATGCTTTTCTGATGCCAGTTGGTGACACTGCATCATTATAAATTGTTCACATCCCGGTTTTAAATAGCAACTGCAAAATACTGAGGCAGCTCTCAGATGACTGTCTGTCCTCTCTGGGGCACCTACTGGTTCTTGGGCTTGGAGTTTGATAAAAGTTGCCTAAAGATTTAACACCTTTGCCTGGAGAGAGGCTTGAAAATCCTGGGACTGTCCAAGTGAACCCTCCATTGTCTTTGCTGGGTACTGGATCAGCTGTGGAAATAGGACCAGCTGGAGATCCTTTTCTAATGCAGCTCTGCAAGGACCAGGTCATGTATTCCCTGTTCTGTCCCTGTTCCCACTGCAGTGTCTGTGACCTTTTAAGGCCAGTGCCCTCTGAAGGCATCAGGCTCTCCACAGCCCTGTGTTAAATACCACAGCAGACTGGGGGTGTGCCAGGTGTCTGCAGGGCTCCCCCCGGGAGAAAGAGGGCTGGGAGCGAGCATTCACTGGTACTTTTCCATCCTCCTCCTTGAAGGCTGCTGGCTACCTCGGTGGGACTCTGTGTAGGGCTGAAGCCAAGAAGTGTCCCGTGATGTGGCAAATCTTCCTTTGCCAGAAATCACCTTTTCGGAGCATTTTCTCCAGCCTCGTAGTCATCTGTGTTTTCATTTCTCTCTCCCAGCTCCACAGGGAAGGGAAGGCAGCCAGCAAGTTGGCGGGGATGGAGATGTCAGCTTCGTAGGGAGAGGTAGGAATTTAGCAGTCCCTGGGCAAACTCAGCACTTCTGAGGGACTGGCTTTCATTTGCACACCTTTGTGGATTCCAGTCACTCAGAGGTTTAACTCCTTCAGTGCCAGGCTACCATGGTCACAGGGATGACTTATGGTCTTTTTGTTCTCAAAAGGCACCTTCTTTCATCTGCTTGTGACGCAAGGTTTTGTTAGTGATGCAAGATTTAGAAGGATGATGAGCTGATCTGGGGAATCAGATTCTTCCACTGGAAAGTAGAAAGTTGTGAAGTTCCCCAAGAGTAGAGACAAGCTCTTTATCTCATTTCTGGGCCTTTCTGAGTGATCAAAATGGTTTTTGGTCTGTGTTTGGTCAGCAACCACAAGCAATATATGTCTGGTTGGAGGTGTTTTATTTCATAATGGGATGATTCTGTGCTGTAAAATTGCTAGAAATAAAATGTAAGTCACCTTCTGAAGCAAAATTGAAAAAAGATCCTGAGAAACCACATTAGCCATGAGACCTGGAAATTTTTAGCCAAGTCATAAGGACATTGGTGACATTATAGATGCATGCAATTATGTTTATAAAGATCAATATGAATGACAAAGTTGGCAGTGTTACATAGTAGACATTTCACAAGCAATAAACATTTCAAGGAGGAAAGAGGTATATAATTCTTTAGCCAACTTCAAAGCACCTGTTAATGGCCATTGAGTCAGGAGGTTTGCCCCAGTTCAGATGCAGTGTGTGGTGCAGAGAATGGCATGTGCATGGCCACCACTTCAAGGCTTTAGCCCTTCAAGGTTTCCTCACTGACTTGCATGGCAACAAGTGTCTTATCCTTGTGTGAGGACAGAGGCTGTGCTTGAGGCAAAGACCTGGATCCTGTCCCCATCTTCACCCCAGTCCTATGTATTTTCTTGGGTACATCCCTTATGTCCAGTTTTGTAATGGCTTTTAGCACAGACACCATCACAACCTCTGCATTTGCATGACGAGGCAGGAGAGAGCAACAGGACCAGGCTGCCATAAGGGAGCCACATTTCCTGGAGAAGAGCAAACAAACCAAACCACCAATGTCTCATTTCACCAGAACAAGCCAACACGGGCTTACGCACACACCACAAGTGGTAATAAACAACAGGAAAATACAGTCAAAACCAGCCCTGTATGAAAAACCCCACCATGAACAACATTGCATTTTGTATTCATCTGGCAATTGTGATTTGCTGGCATTTAAAAACCCACGGTGTTCCTTTGCATGGACAACAGAAAGTTGTTTGAGAAAAGTGGAGGTTTTCTTTCAGCTCCATGAACCCCCTGGGCCACCATCCCTGTAACCCATCCCCTCCGTCTGCCATATCTTTCATCTGCCTGGGTCTGTCAGTCACTTCTTCTCTGTCTCCATTTTCCTTCATGACTCAGAACACTACGTGGTCTATGCCTCTGGCTGGAACAAGTGAGGACCTGTGTCTGCTCCGGCTGGAGCCAATTGCTGTGTGTAAAGTGATTGAATACAAAAATTAGAAATGAAAGGGAGGTTGGGGCAAGGCAGCCAAAGCAAACACACATCCCAAGAGCACAGGGAGAAGAAAGGCTTGTAAGATTCCTAAACTGGGCAGCACTTGGAGTGTTGTGATGGACACCAGGGAGAGAACTCTGTCCTGGTTTTGCTCCTGCAAGGCTGTTCTGCCAAAGTGACCAGGACAAGGTCTGGTCACATTAGGGCAAGTAGCTGTGCTCTTTGGTCCAGGGATGTTTTGGAGAGTGAAGATCAGCTGGGGTGGGATTTATGAGCAGTTCTCAGGGGATGGTGTAGTTCTGGGTGATGCTGTGAGAGTAAAGAGCACTGTGTCCTTCCCCCAGCTTGCCAGTACTCCCTGTATCCCATACAAAGTCTTGCACAACCCTATCTTCAGTTCCCAACTTCTCACACTTTCTTTGTCTCAGTCCATTTGGAGAGGAAATGCTGCTTGGGATGCAGTTGATGGGAGAGTCTGTCCTCATTACAAACCCTGGCATGGATGTAAGTCACCAGCATATTCTCCTCTGTGTTTTTAAGGAGTTTCTCAGTCACTCCAGCCAACCCATGGGTCATCTGTGTGCTGCATCCTTTGTTCATGTGACATCTGCTTTTGGCAATTGGCCACCAGAGCCTGGCCCCCTGGTTGTATAAGGCATGTTTTCAAAACCATAATAATAAAGATGTGCTTCTCCACAGACATTTTCTTCACAGGTAGTTCTCTGTGCTTCCCTGTATATAGTCATTGGACTCACAAATATTTTTGCAAGCACCCAAAGGCTAGAGAAGTATTTGTGTACAACAAACATGACCCTGAATCACAGTAAACAGACCTTTGTGCTTTTGGTGGGGAAGAGTTGTCTGCTGCAGAAGTACCAAGGAGGAAAACAGCTTTCCTCTAGAGCACTATCCTCTGTTTTGACACCAGCTATGTCCAAAAATCATTAAAGTTTTGGAGTATTTCTGGCCACGGGAATTGGGGAATCCCAGTTTTGATCCCAGTGAAAACATGCTTAAAAGCTCAGCATCTGTAGAGTTTGGCATTGCTTGGCTTGGTGATTCGGCAAAAGGATCAAGGTCATTCTGTGTACTCCAGAGTTTTCCACGTGCTTCTACTGCCAGACTCAGTTTATCTTTGAACTTATTGATCAGTGAGAAGCTTTTGTCCCACTTCTGCTCAGACTCTACCTGCACTGATAAGCAGAGGGTATTTAATTCATGTTTATCAATTCAAGAATCTAAGACTGTCTTCAGCAAGTTGATACATGGTGAAGAGATTTCAGATCATGGAGACACTGGAAATGTGTTCATACATGCCTATAGATGACTAGAGGTGAAGTGTGAAGGGGTTGTGAAATGCAAATCAGCCACACTTCAGTGACTAAGTGGAGTCACACTGGTTTGTCATGGCTGAAGATCTGATCACTGGGACACATTTAATATACTACAGAAAGCAAGAAATTCAGCTTCCAACAAGGATACAAATGGAAGGAAACAACAAAGGAATTTTATGCGCAAATCCACAATAGGAAAATGCATATTTGTGTTTATTTTCCATTTTTCACTTATTGCTAGTAAACCAGGTACAAATACGTTTCAGAAGCAGACACCAAAGGCATCACACCTACATCAGTTTAGTGTTATCTCAGAAGTGGGGTTGTGGAAAAAAGGAGCCAGTTTCCTAGGTTTATGTAGATATACAGAATCCAGCCGGAGTTAACACAGGCTGCAGCTATGCTGTCTGGTTCCTGCTATGGTCTCTATTGCAACAATTATCATCAAAAGAAGAAGGGAAAAAAAGAAAAGCCTGAGGGAACATAGTCTGAGAAGTGAAAATGTTAACACAGGCCAAGAAAACTTTTTCTCCTGCTGAAAATCTGTTGTGCTCACTCTGGAGCAGAGAGCTGGCAGAGGGGCTGGAACCGTGTTCGCATCGCCGAGCCTCCCTGAATGGCCCTTTTCAGCTGCAGTTTGTGAAGAAAAGTGGGAAGGAGCCAAAACCAGGGTGGAGGAACATATAAATACTATGTGTAAGCAATGATGTTTTTTATTTGGAAGCAGACCGATATAGTTGCGACTCACCTTGGATAACTCGCAGCGGGGGTGGGAGAGCTCCTCCCATCTCCACCCACTACTACTGAAAAAAAAAAAAAAAAAGTTTTAGGAGGTTTTGTCCATTTCCCAGGCGTCGAGAACTGCCTGTGCAGAGCAGAGGTACAACTCAGAAACGCTGCCAGCAGCTCCTTTTGCTCCCAGACACTGGGGTAGGTTTTGCCGTCTTTAGATGTGACAAACACATTCCCAACTTCCCATGGGTAAAGCTTCCAGGGAGTATTAATGAAATATATGATGTGGGACTCACGTACAGGGTAGCAAGAACATCCAGCCAGGGAGCTGACATGCTGTCACAGAAATACTGTCATGCTGAGTGTGGCTTTGCTGCAAGTCCCTGTTGGGGACCTGCTCTAGACTTGCCAGGGAACAGCTTAATGTGATGTCATATTCGGAGAATAAGATTTCAGTGGATAGAAAGAAAAAGGGACGAACCTTCAAATCCCCCCTGCCTGCCCGTGTGGCTATTCTCTATTCATTTCTTCCTAAAAAAATTACAAGCAGAGTGCTTAGTTAGAAAAGAATCTAGTTTATGTATTTATGCAGGATTTTCATGCTTAAACTCCATAAAAAGTCACAGAGAAGTGTGCAGGAACAGGGCAAACACCATAAGTGTCATGTTATGAGTCCATAACAGTGGTATTGTGTGGTGAAGGAGCTGTGCAAGTGAGTTGTGATGTTTTCCCACTGCATCCCAGACCCAAAATCACACAGAGCTTTGCAGTGTCCAGTGTGGGGCTGTGCTTCATAGCAGAGTAGAACAGGAAGGAGTGATATTAGAATTAGGGTTTTTTTAACTTTCCCCCGTCCATTATTAATTCATTAGGGGTGACAGATATAATTTTAAAAAAAGTCTTGGGAGGTCAAAAATAGAAAAGATATTTTTTACTTGAAGTTGTATTTTGGGTTTGTCTTCCTGTAACAAATATTCAAAGATAGTCAAGGCAAATGGAAGATTTTTTCTGTTTCTGTATCTTCTCCTTTGGACCAAGGACTATGTCTCAGTATGGAGATCTGCAGTGGGACAATGTGGGTGGCTGTCTCTTGGCTCATTGGATAATAGCTTCTTCAACAATGCAAAAGGGAGAAAAAAAGGGGGAAAATGGTGGAATGGTCTCCTATTATGCACTAGCAGATGGAGGAAAGGGAATAAACAGAAGCTGTTTGCTTTCCCTCAGTAGGAGAGACTATCTGGGCAGGCAGGAAGGAGGGGACAGGAGAGACATGAAGGCTGGCAGATGGTCAGTCTCATGGAGGGCTCATGCAAAGGCGGCTGGAGGGGCTGTGTCAGGCACAGGACGGAGTTCCGTGTTTGCTTAGGAAGTCTGGTGTGTGTCCCCTTCCTCTCTTCCTGCACTGAAGTGAAATGTCCTGTTCATGATGCCAGCAGCTACGGGATTTCACCCATCCACCTGAAGCTGCTCATCACCTCACTGGGGAACAGAGGACCTGACACAGGAAGGCAGAGCATTTCTTGCTACAGAAGAGAGAGAAAGAACTCTGGTCACCAGGAGAAGCATTGCTGGGTCCTCCTGAAACAAGCTTGAGTTGTTGTATCACACTCTTGTCCATACTCTGCCCTCAGCTACCCCATGAAAGAAACACCTTCCTCCCTCCGAAAGCACCATGTAGTTTTATGGAAAACATGTTTCTCCTCTTCTGCTTTTTGATCTGCTCTCGACCCTGAGTATTACAGAATATGAAAATTTGTGTGTCCTCATTCCCTACTTTGAGAAGATCCTTTCTCTCTATCAGTTCTCAGTTGTACCTCTCACTGCTCCAGCCATCCATGATGGACCTGCTGGCGGGGGATCACCCCACCTGCTCCTGAGATGCATGGCTAAACTTGCCCAGCAAGAAAATCAGACAACCTCCCATCAAAACAAGCTTTGACACCTGTACTCAGAGTAAAACCAGTTACTTGCATCTTCTTCTTCCCTTTCACCTTCTTGTTGTGATCCCTTGAGCTGGTTAACAGAGGTTTCCCCACCCAGGAAAACAGGACAGTGCCAGCAGGCAGTGCTTTGGCTTTTCTCAGTGGATGGTACCATTGTGTGACAGTGTGTAAAGCTGCATCACCCGACAGAACTGGTGGGTTTTGATCATCTGCTATTGACATCTATGCAAAAAGCATTAGTGTGTCACAGAGGGAAATACTAAGTCCTGGAGAGAAGTGGATGGAGCAAAGATAAAAAGGACAGAAACATCTGTAATGGTATGGAATCTTGCTAGTGAAAACCCTTTAATCCAGTAATACTCACAATTCCCTCAGACTTTTCAGAAGAAGAGGGAACATGTCACACTGGAATCTGTAGTTCCTTTGAGCTGCAAATGTCCAGGATTCAGGGAGAGGAACCCGTGAAGTTTAATCTAAAGGAATGTCTCCCCATGATGCTTTGGTTTTGACATAGGATCACATTTACTTCGCTGCACCTGAATAGTTGTGTCATTTTCTTTCCTTGAAAACAAAAGGAAAATCCTGTTTTTTCCTTGCTGTCTCCTTTCCCCTTGCCTTGCCTTGGGATAATGCTGTGCCACCCTAAATCACCACCTGAGAACTCCCAGTGCAGGAGCATCTCTAGTTCAGGATCATTCCCTGTGTCCCATGCTCTGGGCGAGGGGACTGAATCACAGAGCATCCTGGTGCATCAGTGGTCCTGGCAATGGTGTGGTGAATCCCATAGCTAGATGCAGATGGGAGCAGCCCAGAGCCAGCAGCAGACTCCCACTCCCCCCAGAACAGCTGGAGCACACAACAGCAATGAAGGGCATCATGCCCAGCTGAGTGACACAGGCAGGCCCAGGGCTGTTACCCACTTAAATATTCCATGTCGAGCTGGTCAGATCACCCCAGTGTGAAAATTATTCAGAGGGTTTTATAGCATTTTTCAAATAAACATGCAGTGCAGACTATTTTCATTACTTTCCCAGCCTCCTGTAAAATTTGTCAACAGAGTGCTTGGGGAAGAAATTAACTATGTGTGGCTTGGGTGAAGAGCTCGGCAACAAGAAGGTCTTCTGCCCCTCTTTGCTGGCACAGCTGTGGGATATACAGAGTACCCATGCCCCTTTGTCAATGCAGAAGCAAAAAATAAAAAAAGTAGATTGGGCATTAAAAGCCTCTAGGAGGCCAGGGCTGGCTGATTCTGTTAAAATTTATCAGTATCACCGAGGCTAAGAGAGCTATATTCATCCCATGGGAGATGGGACTGAGACAACCCATGGGACCTCCAATGGGGTGTAACTGTCCCAGGAAGAAACTTCAGTCCTATCACCTCCTCCTGGCCTTCAAAGAGAGCATTTAATCTCAGTGTGTGTCCACTGAGCGCGCGGTTGAGTGGCCTGGTTTATGAAGGGTGAAATCATTAACACTCCAGGAACATGAATGCTCCGCTTCTGCAGGAGCAGTCGGGAAGGCTCAGCAGGGCCGAGGTGTGAGCGAGCCAGCTGAGACCTGAAAGGGCTCAAACATCCCTCAGCACATCAGGGCAGCTCTTGTTCAAATGAGACTTTATAAAACATTTTACATAATGTTGAAAAACACCCATTAATTAGCAACGCCTATTTCTCTTTGTCCCTTAGGTGACAGAGACACAGTCTCAGTCTCTTGCTTTTCATTTCTCCCCATTTCCTTTCCCAAGGACCCTTTCTTTTTTGCTGTGTTTTCATTGTTGCCAAAACCACCAGCAGTGTTTCTCTATGGGGCTAAATGTGGGAATGAAGGCATGTTGGGAGATGCTCCAGAAGCTTACTTGGTGCACTGGGATTTGCACTAGCTGTCTTTGCAGCCAGCCAAAAGGATTGTTCCCTATTCCTGCACTGCACAACTCCCAGGATCTGAAGGCCTAAGACAGAGATGGCAGCACAGAAGAGTTCAGTCTCATGACCATCAGTGGCTGGGAACAGATCCCGCTGCATCCTTTTCCACACCAGCCAGCAGAACTACCCCAGAGCTATAGACTCTCAGGCTTTCCTTTAGATGGAAACTTTTGTCTTGATTTTGGTCAACCCAAACCATATTTCTAAAACTGTGAGTCCTCTCCTCACTGAGAGCCTCAGAAGAGCCTTAGCAGAAACAAAGTAGACTGAATGGAGAAGGGCTTTCAAAAGCCCTTCTGTCACATATATGTTTTACTTTGCTGCTATGAGTCAGCATTTGGCCTTACACTTTTGCTTTTCCCAGCCCAGCTATGAGAGTGGAAGAACTGGAGTTCCTGAGGATTTAATAACTAATGTGACTAAGGACTAAAAACAGTGATTCATGTATTTACTTCTGAGCTTGAGCTCTCTGTTTGAATTGCTGCTATTTACAGGTCATGGAACATTGTTTCTCATTGAAAATATTTGCAAATCCCTGTATTCTTTAAGCCTTACTGGTCATCCGCTCACATGTCCTTGCCATAGAGGTGCTATTTTTGCTGTTGCTCTTTTAAACTGATTTCCTGTTCTTCACTCAGAAAGGGGAAAAAACCAAAGTCAACACCCTCAAGAACAAAATCAAACCCTAACTAAAATGGAAACTTGATACAATTCAGCTCCTGTGTGGCTGCATGAGGAGCAAACTGGAAATAGCCACCAGATACTTCTTAACCCCAAAATCACTAAAGAGGGGTTCCTTCTTTCGTAGGTGCTTTGGAGTAGCAAATGTTCACAAAGAATCACTAGCAAATTGAAGAAGAGGCCGCGCCCTGACAAATAACAAGGCAAAGAGGAGACTGCTGCTTCTGTGGAAATTCCCAGCAAATCCATCTCCAAACTTCTCCAGTAGTGAGATTCTCCAGTAACCAAATCTGGCATTTTGTTTGTGACTGATGTATTTTCCTTCTCCATGAGCACCTAATGTAGGGGTAAACCCTGAGCATCTAATCCCTACCTCTGCTGTAACCCAATCATTGGACTTTCTGGGTTACCCAGGTTAAAAAAAAAAAAAAAAGAAAGAGAAATACTGAACTGTGGCAAGTTCAAATGCTTTTTCCATTCAAGCTGCTTGGCACAGTAATTTCCCTTCCGTTTCACCCTTTGGAGAGTTGCCTCACCCTTTATCCACATTTAGGTTCAGGACGTCAAGATGTCTGAGCCCAAGTGGTTTGGGAGTAAACAGGGCTAATGGAAATACCTCTGGACAATGCCTCTATATTTAAAAAGTAACTATATATATTGTGTGTACAGACTATTAATGGAGGTTTTGGCCACACAAATGAATTCAGTCACCAAGCTTGAGAGTACATTCGGTTATTAGTCATCTCCCTGACCTCTCTGAGAAGAATCCTGCTAGGAAGGGCTGTATGGCAGCTACAGCTTATGTCAGAGAGGGCATAGACCATAGCCAGATTAACCACAAACCCACTGGGATGGGCGGCTTAGACACAGGACTGTTAAGGAGGAACAGATTTGTTCCAACTTCTTCCAACGTCACCGAATAATTCTTGTCATTAGTTGACATGGACGCTACAGTCTGGGTGGGAAAAAAAAAAATCAGATTTATTGAATTCTTTTGTCTCCTCTGATTTTACAGTTGTTCTTTTGTTCCTGTTTCTACCATTGGTATTTCCCTGGCAGCTCATGAGGGATTTCTTTTTTTGAATGATTGAGCTCATATTGCGCCGAAAGAGAGAGGAGAGACAACCATTCTCCAATGCTCAGGAAATGTGACATCACCCAAAATGCAGACCCAGCTTTTTAGCGGCCAGGTGGTAAAATGAAATATTCTCAGCCATCTCAGCATCTCCACTCTAAAGAAATTAGAAACAGAAACTTGGGATGACAGCCCTTGGCAGCTCTATTCAGCTTTGGTTTGGGACTCTAAAAAAGCCCACTTGGTAACGCTGCTAGAAAGAATAATAAAAGGGCCTAAATTTTGCCAGAATTGTGGATTTTTGCCTCACTGCTGAGCAGAAGTTGAGTGGTGACTCACACGTTGCTTGACACAGTCTGGCACTTCTGGTAGCTCATGGGCCCTTGGAATTGCAGAGTTGCCGCTATCCCAGCCAACCCTCCACCTCGTCTCGCAGCTCTGGCACAGGAATGGCAGTGCTCACACACAGAGGGGCAGGGGAAACTGGCAGAAAAATGGGCATTTTACCCTGCATCCAGACAGGCTGCAGAGCATGGGAATGAACACATATCCAACAGTGAGGGCCACAGTTAAGCTGATTTTTGGAAGAGCATGTTTCCGTTTCAGCGATGGGCACCAGCACTGGGCTCTTAACTGAGCTTAAACACTTTGGAATAGCAAAATGGGGCCAGAAATCTTGCAGTGGGACAACAGGCTGCTAGGGTTGTGGAAGGCAGTGTTTTGTCTCCAGAAGTTACATGTCTGCTCACTGAGAGGAAGAACAATTTCTGCACTGTCAGTTGATGTTTTATGGCCTGGGTATACACAGGGAGGTCTGGTGGGGAAGCCACCAGTTCTGGTCATAGAACCTTTGTCTCTGTGCATTTCTTGTGTCTTTGTGCTTTCATCAGCTTGACAAAAGCTCTTTATCTCAGGGCTGGATTTGACAGGTTTATACTGCTGTGTGGTACCTGCCATGTGAAGAACAGGCAGGCAGCTTCCTGAGCTGATGTGTGACAGCAGAGTCCTGAAGGCTGAAATCTGTTCCAGATCGGTACAAAAGGCTGCCCAAGTAACCCCATGTACCTGGTTCTCCACACCAGGGACAGCACATATGGCCAAACAAGGCAGTCACATGTCCCATATATGTGATGTGACTCTGTTGTAGCTTCTGAGTATTACAAGCCCTTCTCCTGGGAGCCATTCTCAGGGGAGATTTCAGCTGAAGTGTTTGAAAGAGCCTTCAATACCTCCTAGCAGAGATATCAATATATTCCCTCCCAGCACAACAAGTGCCACCTTCAGCTGGGAAGCCAAACTATCACAGAAATAAGAAATGAACCACATACACCTTTCAAGGCTGAAGCCACCCAGCCAGTTCTCAAGGCTGCATGACATGTGGGAAGGAGCAGTCTTGGGAAGGAGGGATGTATCCAAACATTCCAAATGGCAGTACCATAAACAACCCCATCAACATAGCAACTATGCCATAGATTCCCCGTATTGTATCACTCTTGTACAGTGGAGTAAATACTCTCTGCTGCAGCAGCATCACAGAACAAAAGGTGAGTATCAAAAGCTAAGCACATGGCCAGAGCAGGCATCTGGGTTAGTCACTAGTGCTAAAGACTCCTCTCCAGCTATGGCTGGATGAAAGTGGAGAAAAAAATCTCAAAAGAGTTTGGAGCTTGCTAGGTACTAGACTCTGCTGAGCTGTGGCAGCATGCAGTCCTGCAGGCCAGAGTATCTGCTGAAGGACTAAGCCATAGTGCAAGGGGCTCATCTGCAACTCCACAGCTGATTTTTAACATAGACTGGCTTCAGTATCACTACACTGCACCCTGTTGGGCTGTTTTGCTGAATCCCCACATGTGGGATTAATGGGAAGATAGAAGGAGTAGCCACTGGTCCTCAGCAGTGAGCTTCACTGCATGGTTATTCTGTAGTCAGAACTACTGCATCCTGCTGCTGCTGTCATGGCTGTTTGGTAGAGATGCCAGAGATGGTAGACATTGAGAACAGACGTCATCTCTGTCCTGCCAAGACATGGTCCTCTCAGCCTTTCTTGTCCTTTTTTTCCCTTATTTTTACTTGATCCCCAGGGTTGGTTTTTTTTTTTTTGTGTGTGTTTGTTTGTTTGTTTTTTTCCCAGGAGTATCTGTGATTGCTTTCTTTAGAATAAACCTGGGGGTTACTGTTGCTGTTTATTTTCAGAGGAGAGCCTATATGGAAATGTGCTTTTCCTCCTCCACCCAGGTTCAGCAATGGGAGAAAATATTGAGAAAAGCAAAGAGAGAATAAAAAGCCTGGCTCTCAGCTCCCACACATGCAAGGAGACCCGAGAAACAGGTAGAGCCATCTTGTGTTGAGTCCTTAAAAGCTTCATTGTGATGTCTTTGCAAGAACATATTTATTTTGTTTCCTGAGCCGTATGAGCAGGGCATTGTATCTGCTGGATTAAGGCAGCTCTGTGCTGCTCAGAGAACTATGAAATCCCTCCTCTGTCAGGCTGATGTGAAAGGATCCCATTCATCTGGGCACTCCCGCCCAGTGGGGTCTGCTTAGCATTCATCCCAAAGCGCAACAGAGCTCCTACTGCTGTCTCTGGCTCACACTGCTCCTTCCCTCCTCTCCCACATCCCCACTGCCCGACATGTGCCGGCAGCCAAGAAAAGAGAATAGGCAACCTTTGCTCTGTGTCTGCTCACGGGCGGCTTTCTCCTCATTGGTATGCAGTGGGCACTTGCCCCAGTACCCTACTTCACGCCAGTAAATGCTCCTGGCCCTGCCATGTGCCAGCGACGTGCGGTGCAGCAGATCCAAGGGATGTGGGAGGGCAGCCGCCAGTGACGACATGTGAATCAGCAGTATCCCTGCCATGGCAGCCAGGGCACTGACCGGAACGAGTGGAGTGGGCTGGGTGAAAAGGAGGAAAAGGTGTGTGTGAGCATGTGTGAGTGTGTCTATGCATGTGAAGGGGATGTGACATCCGCTGAGCATCTTGGTATTGCAGATGTGTGGAAAAGATCAAGGTCTTGGCCAGTTTCCGTTTTCTTCTCCTATGTTTAATGGTGACTGGCCATTGGATTTTGTTCATAGTTTGGATTCCTGATATGAAGCCCCATTTATTTTTTTTCTCTAACTTTTTTAACACCTGTCTAGGGTCTGACCATTTTGTTTGTTTGTTTGTTTGTTTGTTTGTTTGTTTGTTTGTTTGTTTGTTTGTTTGTTTGTTTGAATTAGAAGCACAGATTACAGTCAAAGGCCAGTGTCTCACTGGCCTTCTGGGCCCCTCTGCACCTCCCAAGTCTTGGATGGGACTGGATGGGGTATAGAACATCCTCCAATGGATTGTTCTGTCTTCATGTGTGGCCCTTGCAGCAGAAAGAAGCATCCAAAGTCTCCTTGGGAAACGAAGAGCCTACCGACAGCAGAGGAAGCCAGCCAAGACTCACAGTGTGTGGCCACATTGGACCTCAGCTTTGCCCATCAATAACACCATTTATTGTTTTTAGAGGGAAAAATATATGTTTGTGAAAACAAGATTTCCCAAGCTGACTGCTTCTTTGGAGAGGGGGAGAAAAGGGTCTCTGGCATGGCTGGAAGGCACCGCTTTGCTGCCTTCTGGGCCCCTCCAGAGGCATCGTATTTCACTCAGGTTGTCATTTCTGGTTACACTTCCACCCCTTTCTATTAACGATAGGCAAGAAACAAGTACCCCTTTCTTCCCACCACGGGACTTGCATGGGTGTGCAGTGGGAAGCCAGCCCCTGAAGAAAGGACTACTGAGGAGGGACAATCCCACTGCACCCTCTTTGTGTTGGCTTGGCCACATCCTGCACAGCGAGAGTGCGTCTGCAAGCCAGGAGCAGTTGAAACTCCATCTCGATAGCTAAGCGCTGACCTCACTGGAGACATGACGTAATCACAGAGCTTGTGAGAGAAAGCCCGGGGGAACAGCAGCTTAAAACACTGCTGCATTATGCCTGGAACAACACCTCCAGTCTTTGAGCCTTAAGAAGATCCAGTCTGTTGGCAGGATGCTGCTCAGGGCTCACTGGAGGCTGTGGGACTCAGGGAGGCTCAGCGCTGGCTCTGGTGGGAGCCCCAGGCTCCACTGATGCCTCTGGGGACCTCTCCTAATTGTCACTCTGAAGCACTGAGCAAGGACTTCTGCCATCCATATCTTTGCTGGTTTCAGTGTCATGTTCTACAGGACCAGCTGCTGAATGCAGCAGAAGCAATAGCTGCCACTTCTACATGGTGTTGTGTCCCTCTCCCAAGGGCTCTTTGCTCCCCTACCCATTGCAGGTCCCCTGCAACCAATGGAGTCACATCCAAGGGGCCAGAAGCAACCTGTGGATGTTTGAGCATATGCTTTATACACTGACAAGTGGCTTTAACATCCCACTGCTGGCTGGCACTATATTGTCTGGGGCCAGCATATGACAGTACCACCAGCTTCATTGCACCTGTTCACTCAGACCCTCATGACACTGGTTTTTGGTGACACTTTCTGGGTTTATACAAACAGGAGTAGGTTCAGGCATGTCCACCCTTCTGGGAAGATGAATATAGCCTCAGATACAAATGTGGTGGATTTATTTATGAGAAGGCGGAGAAGATAAAATCTGTATATTCAAGAAGACTCCTTCAAGAAAGAAAAGGGCTTCATCATACTATAGAAGACAGCAGTCTCATGACAGCTCATTTCATATGGCATTTGCTTAATAGAAGCCAGATCTCTCTAAGAATGGATTTTTCTGAGAAATTCCTACACTAATGTATGCAATCTGCCTGTGGAGGGGGTAATACGCATCCTCCTGGGGCCTCATCCAGCATGGTTGTGAATCTGTCACAGTTCCCTGGGGCTTGTTCGGACTCATCAGCTCCAGAAGGAAAAGTTCAGGCTTCTGCACGCTCTGCACATCAGACAGGATGTGCTGGCTGAGCCTTCATACACGTATGGTAGGGAGCAAAACCACACCAGATACATTTCCTCAGTGTAATTTGTGCCTAGAACGTCAGCAATCCTGCTTCTAAACATTGCCAGGTTCCTGTTCCTCCAGCCACACATGTGTGATCCAACTAGAAAAGAGCAGTACCAGGTGCCAAACCTGTGCTCAGTTCAGCAGGACCAGCTCAAAGATGAAGGTCATGGTGTGGTCCTAGTTCTAACATTTGAGTCTTTGGGCTGCAGGCTGGGAGGATCAGAGTTTCAAGTGCACAAGCTTATGGTTCTGTTAGCCAGCTCCAGGTCTATTGAAAGACCTACTGCTTCAGCTGGCAGAGGTGAGTCCCAGCAGGGAACACTATGCCGAGGACTGACCACCCAGCCACAATCAGGTGAAATGCAAATGCTGACTGGCGTTAGGAGGAGCCGACTCCAGCAGAGTTTCTTTAGTCATTATATGATTCACACGTTGGCAAGTGTGAATCTGTCCTGCCTTGTGTGATCTGAGGTGGTCTGTTGTCCCTTGTCATCCCACGAAAGCTGGGCTGGGAGACAGACGAGCTCAGAAGGGGACTTAGAGACAGAAAGTCTTTGATGAGAAAAAGGAAGCATTCAAATCACACTTTTCTCAGTAGTTTTTGCTAATTATAAAGCCATTGACTGCTATTCCCAAAGCCTCCCTGTGTGAGGGAGCTTAATCACCGATGACAATTTTTTGGCATTTTTCAGGCTTGTCACTGACAAGAACACACACCAGACACTCCACCCAATGGCAACATCTGCCTTGCCAAAATGAAGCCTCCATGTTATTCTCAGATCTATTGTGTGCTCTGTTAAATTCTCTGCATTTGCCCCACTAGTCACACCATGATATTAGCTTGAGGTGGCTGTGGATGTCTCAGCTGTTTACAGAGCATCACAAACAATAGGAACCTCATTTCCTTCCAAAAATCTCTTTGTGGACTGCAGTTTCCAAGAGAGGAACAGACAAGAGCTCATTTGTGGGCTGTGTTAGATTGATTGGAGAGCTGGATTTATAAGCTCCTTGATTTTGTACATAGAATTCCCAAACACTTTTGAAACTGTTGGTTTTGATCTGGAGACTCTGCGTTCAGCCCCAAAATAAAACCAGGGAAGAAACATTGATGTCAACAGGGAAAAAGAAGGAACTGCTAACCCAGGGACTTGGCCATGGGAACCTGTGCTTCACCTAGACAGACCTAGGTCCAGCTTAAAGCTTTTCATAGATGTCACAACCAGCGAGCCCTCCTAGCCAGATGTGGCAGCAGTCTCAGCTGTGAGCCGTCTCCTGCACTGAACATTCAAAGGCACTGACTAAGTCCCTTCCCTCTCCAGACATAGCCCTAATTGCTGATGCTTGGCAGCCACTCTGTCATGAGCAATAAGGGAAATTCATATTTTGTGTTTTAAATGTGTTTATTAGCCAAGAAGTTATCACCTGAAAGTGGACGCTAGGGCATGTCCAGAAACCTCTTTCCCTAAGGTTCCCACCAACAATGTAGGTACTGTAATGTCTCATGGCAGCTTGGTACCAGCTTCATGGCTGCTAAAGTTGTGCAGGAGCCTAACAAAATCCAAGGGTCTTTTTTAATGTTATAGAGTAACTTTTTGAATTACTAAATCAGAAATAAAGTTTTTTGAAATGCTCACTGGAGGAAATTTTTTAGTTGCAATGTGTGGCGGTTTGATGATGGAGAGCACGTAAAATGTTCTCTTGGGACAAAGCTGCCATGCCGGCTCTTTATACTTGTGACCTAGTGCACATTCACACTCTGGTCTCATAGTGTGAATATCCCACTCATCTGACTTCTCCACACCCCCAGTTAATTACAACTCTGCATTTCCTTAAAGAATCCCAGGTGCAAACATACAGATTAGAGGCGGTTACAGAAATAGGTTATTTGGCTTGCAGAGCTAAAAGGTTATTGTTGTTTCCACAGGGGCTTTATACAGTGTGCGTGTGTGTGTGTGTATACATGTATTTATATTTCAATTATATTTATGTTATTATTTCAATTACAACCATCCATCTCTTCATAATGCCTGATTTCATTCTGCAGTGGATTAAGCCCTGGTTGAATGCCAGCTCTGAAATGGCATGAATGAGTCCTCACAGCATGCGGAACCTTTCATCATGAAGGTCTTGAAATAAATGTCACCACTGCTCTCATCTTTTTCTCTGAAACCCTCTTTTGCCCCATCCCTCCTTCCTGCTCACTGAGGACACTATGGCAGTGTACTGATTTGTGAAGAAAGAGACTCTTCTTAGGTACCATACGTGCCCTTCAGCTGGAGGGAGGCTGGGAGCCATGGACAGTTTGTATTCATCTGTCCCTTGAGATGCTGTGACGAGGGTCTTGTCTTCCCTGCCCCAAAAAAAGTAACTGAAACCCATTATGCTCTTTGGCTCAAATGCAGAAGTGAAGAGGAAGCATTATGGGGTTTTTTGCAAGGCAGATTTACCTAAGCCAGTCCTTGGCACCATTCACAAGTTCCACTTTCCTGGGATAAACACATGCTTTTATTGTTAGAAAAGGCAAGATTAATGACTGTCATGGTCATACCTGACCCATCACTGTGCAGAGTGAAACCTTAGTAAAATACCTGTTTAATTTTAAAACAAAATCAGGCATCATTTTAGCCAACTGCAAACTGTTGAAGTATCTTAAAGAATACACATGAAACCATCAGATCAGACCATTTCTGAGATCCAGCACAAGAGTTTGGAAGGAAATCTCAGCTTTCCTTGTGGCCTCTACTATCAACACTGCTTGCACATGTAGTCAGATTTTATGTGTGTCCAAAAACATTGCTACAGCCTACTGATAAGAGTTGTAAAGCTGAACACTGTTTCTGGGGATGGCTGAGTTGGGACAGGAATACCAAACTGGCTGAAGGGAACTCTGGTGGGATTTTCTGAATTGGAATGAGAAGGAGTCCTGGGCTGCCTGCCCCACAAAACAGTGGGGAAGTACTGTGCACATGTGAAGAGATGTGGGGAGAAGGAGTCTAGCGCTGACAGATGGAGATAAGGATCAGAGAGTTTGTTGCATGCTCCTGTCTCAGCTGAGTTGAAAATTCTATCCCTTTTCAAAACACTCAGTCACACATCTATTGTCCTGCCATACAGGAACTCAAGAGTCACTATGTGCAACCCTTCCACCTCCAACATATATATAAGCAACGCAACCTCTGAGAGCCCTTTGGTAGGATTTTCACTGACCCAGTAGGATCTTGTGGTGCACAGAGGATGAGGGTGTCGCAGCCTAATGCTTTGCCATCTCATCTCGGGGCATTTTCTATTCTACACTGATTCTTAGGAGGAAGGGACGTCAGTATGCCCAAATGAGCAGGGTGTGAATCATCATGTGGAAAGCCACATCTGAACAATAGTCAAATTCCTGAGGATTCCTATCTTTGGAGCTTTCAGATACATCTGTGCCAGGAGAAGGAGGGATAGTTCAAAATGAGACAGTTTGAAGTCTGCTGTCTAAGAGTCTAGAGACCATTTTACAGCTTCAGTCATTCTCACATGCTGCTATTATAGCCTTAGTAAATATATCAACAGGGAAGCATAAACTGCTTTAAAGCTAAGGAAACTCCTCAAACACCAACAAATGGATGAGCTGCTGTGAGCACTGGTGGAATAAATCCCAGGCTCCTGAGGGCTCAGATGATTCAGGCTTTGCATTCTCATGGTTTGTGATTCCACCAGATTTCCTTGATGCAATTATTTTCCTGCGACTCTGCAGTCTACAAATTCTAAATATAGCCTTGCACATAAAATAATACCCTCATTCCTGAAACAGTCCATTGCCTAAAATTCTGCCAAACAGATGCTTTTTATATTACATTAGTCATGAACTGTGGCTGACAACAAGTTCCTCTTTGCAGACCCCTCCCAGAAATCTTGTGGAAAAATCCTGTCTTTTTTTTTTTTTTTTTTTTTAAATAACTCCAGCCTAGTTGAGCATATCAGGCAGGAAAACGCTAACATTTTCCAGAAGTAGCTGATGTCTCATGCTCCCTTTAACAGTCATTGATGGTCCTTTAACAGATGTGTAGAAGTGACTGAGCTGGAAAGGGGTGTCATTTCTCAACACCAATAAAGACACATGAAGCCAGGCTTTGAAAATAGCTTTTATAATCTAGGAAGGATGAGTGAGTGAACCTAGAGATCTTCTATATTAGTAAGTGACAAGATGCCCTGCTGAATCTGAGGTTCAGACTACCACCATGTCATCCTTTATGTTTTCACAGCTCAGGTGCCGAGTCATGTGAAGGTTTTAAAACAATCACAAGATCAAGAGTTTTTCAGAGCTTCTCCACTCAGGAGTGAAAGAGACATTCTGTGCTGAAAGGTGGAAGAGCAGGCCCTCTCCCATGGGCAGAGGTGTGGGCATCTGTTTAGATCAAGGCAGAGAAGCCTTCATCTTCATCACCTGGCTTCCCTCATTCCTGCTTATTGGAACAAGGCAGGAGCCAGAGCTCTCTCTGCATTGGAAAAAGGAAAGAGGCTTAGATTAGAATAGAATAGAATAGAATAGAATAGAATAGAATAGAATAGAATAGAATAGAATAG